>LPNX010303922.1:173919-187338 GCA_001517045.1 Pseudotsuga menziesii
AGGTCTAACAAGAGAAATATATTATAGGTGTGCATTGATGGAATACCCTATGTAGAACGGTTTCTTCATCTCTGTGTTTTTCTGGAATTGTTAATATAATCAGATGCATGCATATATATTTGTAAATCTCTTGTGATTTGTGACTACCAGTGAAATCCCATATCCATACAACAAATGTAAGCTAAGCATTTCAATTCAATACCTTTTAAATATAAAGAAGCAAAATGTACGGCCTTGCCACAAAAATGAAACTACTACAATACCTTCAATCTCCTATCTCAAAGGGCCATTCAAAATAGATAATTCCCCCATTCAAACCATGAGTTTCCACTGCAATATTTCTAATTTATTCAAATGATTTTTCACTTGGTTTATCATTCCACAGAGGACCTGACACTTGATATGATTTTTATAATTCACGCCAATTATTTAAGGCCATCAATTTCCAAATCAATCCACAATATTAATGCAAATGGATTTCAAATGTTTGGCATCATCATTGATGGAGAAAACAACAAAGTTCCTGTTTCAGGTAATATTAAACTTTTGTAGTCACTTATTTCAGAGGACCCAACCTTTGGTATACTTCATCATAATAAGTGATGAAAGATGAAGAAAAAATATGACAAAAGGGAAAAGTATCCTTGGCACAATTAAAGAACTATCTAGGCACATGCATCAAAACAAAAGCATATTACAAGTTTCTGAAGACATAAGAGCTCTATCATTGGAAAACTACCTTCTGCAACTTGGAATTTCCAGTCTTGACAACATAAAAGGAACAAGCTAGCATCAGCAGAGGACAAAGCTGTGCCATCATACCATTATCAAGGTCTGCTGCATCTACCAACTGTGCCACTATAAAACTATCCCATAGATTCCTAGTATCCCTAGCACAATTAAAGAACTATCTAGGCACATGCATCAAAGAAAAAGCATCTTACAAGTTTCTGAAGACATAAGAGCTCTATCATTGAAACACCACTTTTTGCAATTTGGAATTTCCAGTCTTGACAACATAAAAGGAACAAGCTAGCATCAATAGAGAACAAAGTTGTGCCATCATACCATTATCAAGGTTTGTTGCATCTGCCAGCTGTGCCACCATAAATATATCCCATAGATTCAAGTAAGGTTCTCTTTACATCCTGATCGACCTTCTCACCAGAGGACTCCTTGTTTTTCTACGATTGAATTCAGTTTAGTCCACGTGATTGCTATGAAGCCTCCTGATCGACCTTCTCACCAGGGGATTCCTTGTTTTTCTGCGATTGAATTTAGTTTAGTCCACATGATTGTTGTGAAGCCTCTTCTGGAATGACTCCCATCCCTGTCAGTGGAGTTTGATAACTCCAAATCTGAGGCTGGTCTAGGTTCTAATGAGGAGGGGTACTCTAGCTGGAGGACCCAGTCTAAAACTGCTTATGAGTCTTCTAGCTCAGTAATGCCAAAGATGGCTCAGTGAACATGAAGGGGGCAAGGAAAGGGGCAAAAAATTTGTAGCTGATTGTTCTAGTATGTCACATGTGCACCGAGGCTCAAACTAAGTTCCTTGAAGAGTTGGAGAAGTGGGGTGCTACTTGTAAAGACACAAAAATTATGCTAGCCCACCAGTATAAATAAACCCCCAAAAGGCACAGGCTACACCATTGGAAGGGAAATTCTGAATATTTCCACAATATGCAAATCAAACTCACTGAATGGACCCTTGACTCTGAAAACAAAGCCATGGGAATCAATATCAATAAAGAGGATTGGAAAGAGGATATAAATGGAAAGGCTAGTAATGTCACTAAGGAATTTGACAAGCTAAAGGATTAAGCAAAGTCCCAGTTTGTCGAGCTGGTGGATTGAAAGGTGAGGTTGGATGTTTCATGGAGATTATTGTGATAAGGGATTGTGCCTGGATAAAACCTGAAGTTGTCCTCAACACAAAATAAAAATCCAAGCACCTCTAGAGCTTGATGTTGAGTAATTATTCTATATACTTATGCTACTGAATGCAATCAGCTAAATATGGGGTACCATATATGCCTAGATTCAGAATTAGGACCATATGCCGAGATCAGTGTTGTAATATAGAATTGGAAATAACTTGACAGGGCCAAAAAGTCAGAATGACTTGACCAAAAGTCAGCAAGCATTCAAAATGCAAAATATTTCATTTTTTTCAATTAAGTTAAAATATAAACTTACAACAGAATGATTGGTAATGAGTAATTGAGATGAGAAGTTGTAAATGTAAGGTTATGAGTTCAAATCCCTCGTGGGTACTTACTACTTACTTACAAAGAAAAAACTGAGAAATATGTTGGCTTTTATACAGAAAATTTCATGCCGTAGGTGATATGAATTGCAATTTTTTCAATAATAAATGTCAATTTTCCAATCCCTTTATTCCGATTACATGGTTGGAGATTAACTTGGGGAAAATTAAACAATCAACGATAAATCAGTGGTTTTTGCAATGGAGGTAATCTCACATTTCCAAGACAATCATATCCTCTGTCATTCTGATATGGCAACCATAGTTTCCTGACAAGTGAAGAAAACAATAGTATAACAAAGACCAGGGAAGCAAAAAAAATATACAGCTAGCAGAGATTTTGACAGTCGGCCATTGCCCTCAAAAGAAGACAATCCATGTCTTTGTAAATCTATATAGTATAAATATAATGTTTGTGCTAGTTTGCTGGAATAGCCCATAAATATTGAAGCTGTATTCAAGACAAAAGAAAAAGCCAAGCCCCTCTAGAGATTGATGATGAGTAATTGATGAATAACAAATGAAAGATAAGTCATTGATTATTATCATACTTATGCTACTGGATGCAGTCACCTAAATACAATACGTTATATATTCCTAGGTTTAGAATTAGGACCATATACCGAGGTCTGGAAAGCAGTAACAAGTGTTGCAAAATTTGGACTTGGGAATAACTTGACGGGACCATAGAAAGGGAATAACTTAGCCCAAATTCAAAATGCAAATAATTCATTTTTTTTTTATTACATTAAACTATAAAATTACAACAACAACAGAGAAATATTTTGACTTCAATACCAGAATTTTTGCACTTGAAGCAATTTTTTTCAAAAAACAAATGTGACTTTTAAGAGTTTTTAAAACTCGCAAGTTTTTTATTGTGATTTCCTATTTGGGGATTAACTTAGGGAAAATCGATAAATACACTATTCTCGCAACATTTTCAAGATATCATATGCTCTGCCCTTTTGATGTGGTCAACCATAGTTTCTAGACAAGTAAAAAATAGTAGTATATCAAAGACATCTACAGTTAGTACAAACTTTGACAGTCATCCCTCACACTCAGAAGAAGACAATCCATGTGTTTGTATATTCTGTAAATATAGTGCTTATGCTAGTTTACTGGAAGCCTGTAACTCATGTACAACATATTCAAACACCAAATCTGAACATAGAAGGGGTAATCCTAAATTTCCCAATTTTATATATTTAATATAAATACCTATTTATATTTTCCAAAAAATAACCAAGACAATGGCATGTTATGGAGTTTAATGTTCAAAAGCATCATGATGCTATAATGTTTTCAATTATTGTTAATGATTTTACCCTACTTGTAATAATACTCATAAATGTCATACACAATTTTAAACACACACACACACACACACACACACACACACATATATATATATATATGTATACTAACCTTATTAGTCTGTTGGCAATGAGGGAAAGTCCAAGGATCGATCTTTGGTGCCTCTGGAATTCCCAAGCAACTCAAATGAAAACTTCTCCTGCATTGCCCACAATACTGTAACCACTTTCCTTGTCCTTCCTCGTAAGGCAAACAACAGGAGGGTGAGCCAAGTGAAACTCCGTTACCTGCCTGATATATTTTTTGGTCTTAGCTGGACCCCTTATTGCCTTTCCTTCTCTCAGTCTTTGTTTTGTTCAATATATTTTTTCCAATGTCCCTATTTACAGTATTCCTCCCATCTCGTTACTGTTTCTCCATACTAATTGGTGAAACCATTGTGTAGAACAAAATCTAAAAGGAAAATAAATAAATAAAAATATTGAAACCCTACTTCTACTCTTGGACAAAATAAATCAAGCAGTGAATGTGCACCTCTGATATTTATGAAAACATACATAAATACACTGTTTATTGCTGATATGAGTTGATAGTGTTCAAACCACGATTTTGATGAGGCTAGGTCGAGATTGAATGGCAAAACTGAAAAGCCTCTAGTTGTTGCAGTCCAGGTTTGATCCATAGCCGGTGCCGAGAAAGTTGCAGTATGTCATGTAGAAGCCGATGTGACTCTCCTGCCTCTAGTCATTTCCAAACCCACACTCCAACCCGTCGTTGATGATGTTGGTGACCATTCCATATCCCGCTGCTCTACCAGCGACAATGTCGCTTTCGGAGGGACTCCATATCCCGATCATCACGTCGTGGAAAGAAGGCTTTGGATACTAGGGGGTCATCCAGAACCAAATCGCCATCTTAAAGGAGATCGTGGCATCGTTAGAAACAATATCCGGGTTGTTTAGACCATCGAATCCGAGTGCATTCCTGGTTGGTCCATAGTTGTAGTACTGAATAGTGTTTTTCAAAGAAACTTCAGAGAAAAATGCCCTTTCTGGGATATCGAATCTCCACATCCCATTTTCCTGGTGGACGCCATCTGATACCTCTGTACAAATTCATCCCCTTCCTCCCCACGCTCTTGGCTACGTACTTTTCGAAATCCTTCAGAGGAGAAATCACCCCATTTTCAGTACCTTCAAACACCAACCAAATCCATTGATGAACTTAGCAAATGTCTCGAAAGTCGGCCTTAAACCCCTGGCATTTACACGGTGAGATCGGTTGGAAGGAATAAAATCTGAGATTATGGCACCTCCAGACATCGTTTTTATTTCGAACCAGTGCTTCTACCTCCTAAGCACGTAGTGGAACCACAACCTTCTGAAGAAACTATCAAATATGAAACCATCGGCTACCACGATCACTATTGAAGATGAAAACTGGAAACCGGCTGCACGAAAGATTTTTTTTGAATTTCATGTTTGCCAATCTGGATTTAACATAGAAGGCATGGTCAACGCATTTCATCTAAATAATCCTTATGTTTGATATATATGGAAATATCTAACATTGATATACACCTCATGATTCAGAATTTACTCCTTCTTATCTATTCCCACCTAACTTACTGTGGGTCCCAAATAAATGGAGGGTAATTTCAATACTTAGGTGGTCGTCAAACATAAACACAATTTGTTATATCCAATTTATAGGGAAGAAACAACAGTTTAGCGCATTTATAGAGGCAAAATGGAAACGGGAATGGAGTAACATAGGTTCATACTCAATATGCAAAAAGAAAAATAAGTTACAAACAGCAGAATGAGCATTAGAATAAAACAACCTAGCTGCACCTTTAACTACCATCAAGCAACACATTGTATGAGAGTGATATGGAAGTCATTCTATATGAAGCTTACCTCCATTCTAGCACTTGGATTAAAAGAGAAAGATGTAATGGGTTAATCATCCATGCAGTTTGAGCAACAACACAGTAAAAATATCTCCACATAAACGCCGATTTAAGCAGGTTTTGGTTATTCAATGCAATGATACTTTTAATATAGAATATGTTAGATGCATTAAATATGCAATATCAACAACACTCAACATCTAAATACCAGTCAGTGTTAGGTATTTAAGGTTACCTCCTAAACCCTTACCTCTTGAGATAAAGTCATAAATCCCAAGTGAATTTTCTAACAGTTAAAGAAGTTCGATAATGGACAATGTAGAACTCTTAATTAACAACCTTAAACTGAACTTTAAAAAGCATATCGAAAACATTTTTTTGATGGATTTGTGAAAGAGAAAAATGTAAGAATGATGGAATCCATCAACTCTTGTGTATAACACATTTAATATAACCATTGTGAGGGATATATTTTATATAAACAGTGTAGTAGGTGCACTGAATATAATGAAATACATCTTAATATTATAATCACAAATTCACATAAATAATTTAATTATAGTTGTGTGACTTATAGGTATATGTCAAACATAGTTAGATAGGTCTATGCTAGTGTAGTGATAGATGGCTATAAGGTGAAATTCACTACAGCAACAAAAATGTTGTAGTGATCTAAAGACAAAATCATGATACAAACTTTGATAAAAGTGGTGTAGGAAACGTTACTATAAAATTTCAATAATGCAGATGAATAACATCATCAAGATTGCAACAAAGGCGCATTTAACAGTGACACTACAAATACATTGCAAACATCAAACCTTCATTACTTGAATAAAAGAAAAAGATCAAGGTAAAATCCTCAATTTTTAACCTGTTGTGTCTTCTCTTTTCCCACTTGACTTCAATAACCTGACCAAATCTGCATATCCGCACAAGATTGATCAACAATTTATACTTATAGATCAGTCAAGAAATTAGTGTACAACTATAAAATGAAAAGAATCTTTTGAAGTGAAACTGTGCCTTACATTTTTCTTCCATTAAGAGTTAAAATGGAAATTGAAGTTGATCTATGATTATAGTAGTCTACAAATCCATAGGATGAATGTAAAGAAGGAAAATCAAATGGTTAGCTTAAATCCAGAAAAATACTTGAAATTAAGAAATCATTAAGAAATAGTCTGCAGTATTAAAATCACTTTTAGAAAGGAATATAGCATGTAGTTCCAGCTCTATAGTATTAAAATTGCATTCGGAAAGGAATATAGCATGTAGTTCCAGCTCTAAAGTAGCATAATCCTCATAAGGTAAACAAAGTCTTCAACCAACCATAGCAAAAATATGGAGAGATATATAATTTGAAAAAGATGTTAATTATTTGCAGTAAATTGTATCCATCCTAACCCTGGATATTGACCGCCGAAACAGATCCAAGAAATACATATATCTTCCCCTTGACAGATCGCGGTTTAAGATTTCAAGGTTTAAGATGAATACATGCTAGTTCATTTTTTAATTGGCTTTCAATATTATTGCAGTCAAAGGACAAATTATTGAGAAGAAGAATGGGTGACCAGGGCATAATTATAATAAATAAGAATTGGTAACTAGGGCATAATTATTATAAATAATATTTGCCTTTTCTTTCTTGATAAGCTTGCAGTCCTCCACAGAGCAAATGCCAGCAAAAACCTCTGCGAGAAGGCTTTCTGTAACATCTAAACTTATGTTTCCCACATATCTGCATCAACAACAACACTTTGGTAAGCTAGATGAACAAGAAACAACAAGAAATGAGAAACATATGTTTTATAAAGACTAATAGTTTTTAAAATATGGGACTTGATGTAAGACACAAGAAAACATAAAAAAAAAAAAGTAAAGAATTTTTCAGTTAAATCTCCCATCTGATAGCATGGTAAAATGTATGTTGCAGAAGGGAAAAAAATGGTCACAACACCTGAAATGTAGCACATGNAAAAAAGTAAAGAATTTTTCAGTTAAATCTCCCATCTGATAGCATGGTAAAATGTATGTTGCAGAAGGGAAAAAAATGGTCACAACACCTGAAATGTAGCACATGAATAATAAAAGTGAAGGAAAAATAAAAGTTGTAAATGAAGAAAATAGCCCGGACAGGTTCACTTACACACTGCGGCATGCACTTGAATCATACCCGGGTGGCATATTTCTAGTTGAAATTAGTTCAATCTACAAAAACATTAATGAAAAAAATAATAATAAACTAAAAAAATTGAACAAGCCACACTAACATATGATTGTTTTGGACTGCACCGGTGTTTATTGGGGGTTCGATGTTTATTGGGGTTTAGTTATTATGAATTCAAATGTTGTAAATTGGAGGTCCCTTGGCGTTCTCTTCTTGCCTAACCTGGTTTCAACAACCAAACAACCTCTCTGCTTTGTTAAATTTCTATCTCTGTCAACCTTCCCCCTCCTCCTAGTTGGTTCCTATTTTGGGGAACCACCCAAACTTTAAACTAACAACCAAATGGCCTCTTTGCTTTGTTAAATTTCTATCTCTATCAACCTTCCCCCTCCTCCTACTTGGTTCCTATTCTGTGGAACCACCCAAACTTCTATTGACATGGTTTCAGCCAAGACTAACATGGAATAAGTTTCAATCTTTATATCTGAGACCATAAAAGTCTAAATATTCTATTTAACTTCTTCCCACCTCCATAAAAAACCACCCTTGTCAACTGACATGGAATTGGCAGTTCAAATCTATATCTATGATACTTCCCTTCCTTTTCACAAGGGCCTATTTAGCAGTCCAGTTCCATAGCCTTGAACCAGCAGTCCTGGAGTCTGTCTTCTGCCATTAGTCTTAAACTGGGTAATCACAAATGATCATAAGATTTCATGGGGACTCTCAGCATCAAGAATTCCAAGAATCAAGAAGGTGCAAGGGGCAATACCTACACTTTGGGTAACAATAGCAATGACGATTTCTCAAAAGAATCTAAAGGTAGGAAAATGAATTGACTCTGCAGTCAAGGAATAGCCCACATGAATATGCCAACATAATACCAATTGTGACAGAGAATTGTTTTAAAAACCCAACAATTAGTCAATAATGAGATTCCCAATTTCGTTGCAATGATTCTTAGCCGTTGTCCCTTCCGATACAGTGGCCAACATGTTTAGAAAACCAAGGGGCCTCCCAAGGGTATCATTAAGGACTCCTGCATTGTTGATCAAACCCCCAAATAAAAAAGGCACTTCCCTCACCATTACAACTCTTTTCTTATTATCATTGTAGAAACATAGACTATAGAGAGCTGTAATGGCTTCCTTTCGACCTCTCGAACCCCCTTCTGCAAGTAGCTTAATGAGGACCCTTATGGCATCCAAATGGCTTCCAATTGTAGATTTATTCACATCCAACCTTGCCAAGCTCGTAAAATTCATGGCCTTCGTCGATCGATTCTCCATGGAACTGTGCTTCAACACATTCACGGTCGAATCCAGAATCCACGCCCCCTTCCACCACAAACCCCACTTTATTACCATCGTCCAAGCTCAAGTACAAGAGCGCAGCCATGGCATTTTATTCAGTATGAGAATCCCCATAGGACAAGAGGGGCAGAATATTCACCATAGCCCTGGCTTCCACAATACATAGGCGTGTCTCACAATTCTCCTTCGACAGGGCTTTAATCTCCCTCACAGCATCCCTCCTCACAGACTGATTAGCAGCACTCTTGCTCCCTAGGTTTTTTACTAGGGTTTCTAGGGTTTGCTTGTGTTTCTGCAGGGTCTCATGGTCAGATGGCAGAGACCCACGTCGGCCCACTCGCTATTGGGCGCTTCAAGTCGACGCCATGGGCCTGCGCCCACTGCGATAAGAGGCTCTTCGGTGCTGAACAGTCAAGGCGAAGTCTGTCCATCTTCGAAGGGAACATGGGAGGATGGGAAAAACATAACCAATGAAGGAAACCTTCCATTACACTGAACACATTGGAATGTGTTACAGGACTAGTGGCATGTTCAAGGCAAACTTCATGGACACATGGCAAACCTTATCTGAAACCTTACACGTGGCAGTTCTCCATTCGACGGAGGGACAAATATGTGAATAGTGTTTTTTCAAAGAACTTGAGAGAAAAATGTCTATCGACATAAATATACAAATATTTTTTTAACCCATCAATTAAATCAATCTCCCATCGATTAAATCAATCTCTTATTGCGCAATGTACAATAGTATTGGATTTGCATTGACCGGCAATTACTTAAACTTTGACCCAAAAAATTTTGATTTTATTTCTAAAGTCTACATTAGAGTTTCAAATTTTTACTTTTGCTATTATTTTTTTTAGTGTTTATTTTGTGTTATTGGTTATTATTTTTTAGTGTTTATTAGTCCCTGCCAAGGCAGGGAATATAGCAATTGATAAGTTGTCAAAACTACATTGACTTTTTATTAATTTTAACAATTTTATAGTTGCTTTATAATGTTTTACTAAAATTAATTATTATTTTTATTTTTTTAAATAATAAAATATGTTTTTTAGTTTTTGAAATTAAAAATTACTATTTTATAATTGGTTGCAAGCTTTGATTTGACTAAATAACCTTGGTTGGAGGTGACAATTAGTTTTAAAAAAAAATATTTTAAAAATATTTTATTTGAAAAAAAATCTAGAATTGCCACTGTCATGTCCCTGGTTTCGACCCTGTTTGCATGATGTATATATTGTAATTAATCGTGGTGAGGAGCTCAAGGCAAAATCCCCACCATCGATTTGGTTGTGTATGTTCGGCAATGGGGATATTTGCCGATGGTTTGTCGTGCTATCCGGCACCTTATAATTTGACATCATGTAATTACGCACATCAATTAAACTAAAACCACAACCATCTACGGCAGTGCAACGTTGAATGAAAAGGGCATGGTTCCGAAGGATAAGGGGTGGGGGATGTCAAACCTTGGTTATGGGGGGGAAACCCATGTTTTATTGCCTTGTTGTTTTGCCACCTTTGTTGTTTGTCAACCTCTTTAATGCTTCAGCTGGTGGTTGGGGGAGTTATTGCTGAGGTGGTGGTGGTTGTGGCAGGCTGTCAGCCTTACCCATTTTCCCACTCCACCCATGTCTGTCCATTCCTCTCCCTCACGCACTCTTCCCTGGTCAGTTTTACACTCTCACCACGATTTTGGGTCTGTTGGCTCCTCACGCACAGGAATTGGGTGGTTTTGGTCTCAGGCAGATAGTTCCTTGGTTCCACGAGTTGCTGAGCACCCACACACTGTAATTCGCGTCCTTGCTGTTGTTTTGTTCATCCACGGGAAAAATCGGAGTTGTTTTCTCCTCACGCAGGGCCTCTACTGCTGAAATCCTCACGCAGAATCGGGTATGTTTTCTCCTGCGTTTTGTGGGCTGGTGTAAGTCCCCTCGTGCACAGACTGTTGGGGCCGTTTTCCAATGTTGTGAGCCGTGCTCACGGATTGTGTTTTGGGGCTGTTGACTTCCCCACGTTTTTGTTGGCTGTGGTGACCAACTGCGTTTTGGGCCACTGGGTTTTCAGAGCGAGCTGTTTCTCTGTTGTGGTCTGTGGCTATGCTGGGAGTACTGTTGATTATCCTTTGTGGTCTGCGATTTGTGTTAGTGTTCATTGTGTGTTTGGGCTGCTGAAGTACCCTATTTGGGTTGCAGCTGGGTTGTTTTGGCCACGATAGGGCCAAAACCAGCTCTGAGTTTCCTTGTAGGCTGGAGTGGTGTCTCACCCTTTGTTTGGGACTGTCCCCTGTTGTTTATGACTTCTTCACAGAGCTGTGAAAGGATTGTTTGGCTGCTGGTATGCAGTGGTTGAACCTTGGACTGTGCTGGCTTGGCCTGTCTGTGGAAAGCCTGTGAAACCCAGCAGTGTTGGTTTGGCTGTTATGTGTCCCCTTAGCTATGTGTAAGCCTGCAATTGACCCTTATTCTGGAGGAATCATGCCCAGCTCGGGGATGGCAGCGTTGCTGAGAGATTGATGAGCAAGCTGGCCTATGGTTGGGTGGAACGTTGCAGCGACGTAGCTGGTTGCGGGCAAATTCTTCATCTAAAGATAAGTGCTGCTGGTTACTTCACCTCTGCAAATTATATTGATGTTGAATGAATTCTGTTGAATGCTGGAATGCTCATGTATGTTTGCTTCCGCTGTATGAATAAAGAATTATGCATCTGAGTATGCTTGCAAGTTTAATTTCAGCATTTGATTTCTTTGATTATGCTCATTGGGGCTGTTTTCCCGGTCGTGTATGATATGTCCGTCGCGTCCTCTTCACCGGTTGAGGGACGGGGACGTGACAATATGGTATCAGAGTGCCATGGTTGCAACAATGGGCCTCTTTGGGCCACGAATATGCAGTGACAGAAGGTAGAATTACCTTCTCTATTCAGCAGAGCAGCAACGAACTCAGAAAAATCGCCTAAGTGTGAGCAGTCGGACCACAGGAGGAAGTGGAATTCCATCGTTGCGGATGAGCTGGAGAAGTCTACCGTCCGACCGTTGCGGGCGGCGAAGTGATCTACGTCCGACGTTGCGGGAGAATGGCTGAAGTCTCCCATCCGATTGTTGCAGACGAGTTCACGGAGTTAACCTCCGTTGTTGCGGGCGAGACAATGATCTCTCCACCCACCGTTGCGGATGGCGGAACGATCTCTCATCCGATTCAAGATCCGCTCGATCGCCGACGCCGCGGAAAAATTCGAAATTTGGCTAAGTGAGCGGGCGGCCAACCGGAAGAGAAAAAGGTTCGTGCTCCACCATTGCGGGTGAAGAAGCAATAAGGCTTCCGATGCAGAGAGTGTTCCGACAGCCGACACACGAAAAGAAAGTTCGAAAATTCGGCTAAGTATGGGACGGTCGGGCCGTTGGAGGAAGTAAACTTTCGTCGTTGCGGAAGGATGGGTAAAGTCTTCTGTCCGCCGTTGCAGATGGCTAAACAATCCCGTGTCCGATCCGAGATTCCGCCGATGTCCGACATTCAAGTTGTTGGAAGCGCCGATCGGAATAGTTTTCAAAGTGGGAGAATAACGGAAGAGCCGCCGTTGCAGACGGCGGAGTGATCTTGCACCCGATTCAAAAGTCGTCCGATCACCGACGCCGCCGAAAGAATTGAAAATTGTTTAAGTGTTGGGGCGGTCGGAAGAGTTTGTGAAGTAAGCGTCCGCCGTTGCGGACGGCTAAGCAATCCTGCGTCCGAATTCAAGATTCAGCCGACGCCCGATGAGGAAAGTTCGTCCAAGGAAGAGCGGACGTCGGAAGGTTTGGAACATCCGGGGAGCCGCAGTTGCGGAAGGCTGAGAGTTCCGGGGAGCCGATTCAGCGGAGGACAGAATGGTCCGGGAGCCGATTCGGCGGAGGAAGAAATGGGAAAGGAGCCGATGTTGCGGCTGGGAGATCAAAGTGGGAGCCGACGTTGCGGCTGTGATGATGGTTCCGGGAGCCGATACGTCGGATGGGTAGATGAAGTGAGGATCCGATTCGGCGGAGGGGAGAATGGTGGAAGAGCCGATTCAGTGGGTGTGCTGATGCTCCCAAGAGCCGATTCTGTGGAAGGAACAATGGTTCCAGGAGCCGATTTCAACTGTTTCTCAGTGAAAATTCTACTTTACAGTAGTGTAATGAAAGTGCCGAGATTAGTGAAAGTCTTCATTCTTGGAAGTGGTGTGGTTTTCACATCCGAGGTCGGAATGATGCATGTGAATAGGCATTGGAAAGCTTATCCAGCAAGGAACAAGGATAAGTGACCAGAAATCTAAGCATGGAGCAGAAAGTGCTAATAATGGCCGCTGTTGTGAATTGGACAAATCTGGACAGTTGCATGCCCAAGGGCAGCAGGGACTATGAAGTCAACCAGCTGCTGTGTGGAAAAGAAATTCCATAAGAAGATGAGGGATTTGA
>LPNX010303932.1:0-27833 GCA_001517045.1 Pseudotsuga menziesii
CTACCCCAAAAACAAGAAATACCTGAAAAAATGGAATGATGATGTCATCATTCCATTTTTCAGGTATTTCTTGTTTTTGGGGTAGCAGGGTCCGTCAAAAGTATGCTGAGTGGGTACTCGTTGGATGCGGAATTTAATTTCGCATCCAAGGAGCTCTCCCGATCAAAATTTGAATAAAAACACAAGGAGATATGTCAAAAATACAAACAAAAAAAGTAGTTTTTTTAATGATACCTATCCCCAAATTTATATTAAAAAAGTGTTTAAGACCTATACGGTATTTAAAATTTAAAGCAATTTCATTGGCTAACACATGATGACATGGAATTTTAATAAAATTTAAAAGGCCCATTTTGAGTTGAAATTTCCTCTAATGGTACAAAACGATGCACAAGCAAATGATGGATATGGCTACCGTGGTGGTAACCCAGGTCGAGGTAATTTCAGAGGTCGTGGTGGTATGCCTGGAAGAGGTCGAAGCCAGGTTATATGCTATAAATGTAATCAGGAAGGCCATGTAGCTAGAGACTGTCAGAACCCAACTACGACATGTCGATATTGCAGAGCAGTCGATCATGTGATTGAGCAATGTCCACAGTTGATAGCTAAGATACAAGAAAGAAATGGTGCTCCTACTTAGAATGTTCAGATGATTGCCGTAGAGAAAAGACTTGCTCCAGCTCTCAATGTTGTTACAAGGAGTGGAGCCATGACGCAAGTGCAGAATACGGAGAAACAATCTGTCGAGGCTTGGGTCCGCAAGACCCTAGAGAAAATTCCAGCCTTTGATGTTGGCAGAGAAAAAGAAACATTTATGGAAGCCAAGAAAGACTTTGCTGATCCCAGAACATCAGTAGCAACTACGCAACAACATCAACAATAGTTACAGTCCCAAGAAGCTTCTCCGGATCAAGTAAGCACACTAGCATAATTTTTGCAGAGTTGTATGAAGCTATTAAGAAACAAGAATGCTTTGAATGAGTTACAGAAAGTTCTTCAGTCTTGCGAATCTTAGCGAAGCTCTGATAAAGGAAAAAATGTTAATAGAGTTAGAAGGACTGGAAGAGAAATGAGATTGCATGCTCAGATCGGATATTATGACATGACTGATATTATTTTAGACCTGGGATTAGAAGTGAATGTCCTAACTAGGAAGACTTGGGAACAGATGGGAAAACCTAAGCTTGAGTGGTCCCCTATACAGTTGAGATTAGCCAATCAGCAGAAGATTGTGCCCTTGGGAAGATTCCTGAGTGTACCAGTAGATATTGATGGAGTCAGTACCCTAGCAGATTTTGTAGTCATTGAAATAATTGATGATAGCAACCCCTATCCATCCTTGCTAGGAATTGAATGGGCAATAGACAATGATGCAGTAATCAACCTTAAGACTAAACAGATGATTTTCGAAGGAAAAGGCCTGAGATTCATAGTACCATTGGACCCTTCTCAAGGAGAAAGGTATACAGAGCCAGTCAGAGATGAAGATCAGGATGTTTTAGATCATTTTTACAACATCACAGCTAAAGAAGAAGACTATGTTAATCCTACTACTAAAGGTATAATGGATTGGCAGTGTGACAGTTCTTGCATGACTGGTTCAGATGACGGCTTAGAGAACTGGCAAAATAGACTGTATGAGCTACATGGACATTGCTGTGCAAGAATTTCCAAGTCTCTCATATGGCTTAGCTCACAGGCAAGAGCCTTACCTCTTTTTGATGGCTTGACAGACCCATAAGATTTTATTGTGCAATTCTCAGAGCAGGTACCAGATTCACAGAAAATGGAGACTCTAGATTCAGCCTTCAGAGCCATAGCTGCCAGATGGTGGAATGGTCATAAGAAGTATATTCATAGTTGGGAAGCTTGTCAAAAGTTTCTTCGCCTCAGATTCATAGATCAACCTCAGGAGATGCGAAACAGATTTTCCATTAAGACTAACCCTGAAGAACATTTGGAGTAGTGTTATGAAGCATGGAAGCATGTACCTTCTAAAGAATGGGTACATAGTCTTGTACACACCTTGGAACCTGTAGCAAATAATTGGTATGCAGAGGTGGAGCTTCGCCATGGTACTGTAAGTTGGGATAGTCTTGTTGATAGTTTTGTGCTTACATTCTCTATTAATGAGGTTTTCCCTGCTTTAGACGTAGCTGTTAGGCTGATCAATACTAAGGTGTTTGATGATAAAGACATAACCGAGTACCAACCTGATTGGAAGGAACAAGAAGATAACGCAGTAGAATGTTATAACCTCACAATTGACGAGGATGATGACCCATGCAACATCAATATTCCTGAGTCAGAAGGACATTGTGAAGTACATGGACCAGTAGTTGAATCCCCTGAAGTACTTCATCCCTTGAAGACAAGGAAAGTAAACATTGGATCAGAGGAAATGCCTAAGTACGCTACCATTGGAGATTATTGGGACGAAGAAATGGTAAGCAAAGTGAATGAACTTCTCCATGAGTATCAGGACTTATTTCCAATGAATTTCTCAGAAATGAAAGGTATTCTGGGTGATATAGGAGTGATAAAAATACCCTTGAAAGCTGATGCGAAGCCTGTGAAGCAGTTCCCGTATAGGCTGAACCCTAAGTATAAAGAAAAAGTCAGGATGGAGCTAGATAATATTCTCGTTGCAGGAATCATTGAGCCTGTCAAAGAGTCCGAATGTGTCAGCCCTATGGTGGTACAAGAGAAGAAGACCAAGGTGGAAATCAGAATCTGTGTTGATCTGAGGAAGCTGAATGATGCATGTTTACATGACCCTTTCCCTACTCCCTTTACAGATGAAGTTCTAGACAATGTCGGAGGTCAAGAAGTGTATTCTTTCACTGATGGATTTTCAGGTTACCATCAGATCAGAATTGCTCCAGAGGATCGGCATAGAAAAACCTTCACTACAGAAATGGGATCTTTTTAGTATACATTCATGCCCTTTGGATTGAACAATGCACCTGCTATGTTTTCCAGAGTAGTCATATCTGCATTTAAGGAATTCCTTCATAATTTCTTGGAAGTTTACTTTGATATTTGGACTATGTTTGGCTTATTAAAAGATCATATAAGCAGTTTAAGACTTATGCTGGACAAGTGTAGACAGCATCAGATTTCATTGAACCTGAAGAAGTGTATCTTTTGTGCACCTTTTGGAATTATGCTAGGCCACATTGTATGCAAGCAATGATTGATGGTGGATCCTGCGAAGATAGCCATTATTGTGAACTTGCCACCTTCGAAGTCTGTTAAGCAACTTTGCACTACACTTGGTCATACTGGATATTACAGGAAATTCATCAAAGGATATGCTCAGATTACAGCCCCTATGGAAAAGAAATTGAAGAAAGATATTAAGTTTGAATGGACACCTGAATGTCAGGAAAGCTTGGACATTTTGAAAGAAAAGATGGTAACTGCCCCTATCGTAGTATTCCCTGACTGGAATAAGGAGTTTCATGTTCATGTCGATGCATCCTGCATTGCTTTAGGGGTAGTATTGGCTCAGTCAGGTTAAGGTAATATTGATCACCCTATTGCTTTTGCAAGTATAAAATTGTCCACCGCAGAAAAGAATTATACTATGACAGAATGAGAAGGTCTAGCTATGGTTTATGCCTTGCAGAAGTTTCGACATTATTTGTTAGGATCTCATTTTAAGATGTTCATTGACCATTCTATTTTGAAGTATTTGGTTAACAAGCCTGTGTTAGGTGGAAGGATATGTAGATGGCTAATTTTGTTTCAGAAATATGACTTTGAGATCGTAGTTAAGCCAGGAAGACTTAACCTAGGGCCTGACCACTTGTCGAGGTTCGAGTCAGGAGAAGAGCTCACTAGTTTGGACGAAGGTCTTCCTGATTCCCAGTTGTTTTCCATCCAGATGGTTGACGATTATTTTTAGGATATTGTTCAGTACTTGTCTACAGGTTTTGCACCCTCTGAGATGACGACACAGCAGAAGAAGCAGCTGGTGGTTAGAGCAGCTGACTTTACCTTAATAGCAGGACAGCTATATAAGATGGGACCAGACAAAATACTGTGCATATGCGTCCTGGAGCATGAAAAGCCATTGATTTTAGCTGAGGCACATTCTAGAGCAGCAGGAGTTCATTATGCAGGAAACACTATGGCACAGAAGATTCTAACAGCTGGATTGTGGCGGCCTATGATTCATAAGGACGCTAGAGAATATTGCCACAGCTGCGATATCTGTCAAAGGACAGGAAAACCATCCAGAAGGGATGAGATGCCACTCGTTCCATAGGTAACTTTACAAGCATTTGAAAAGTGGGCTATTGATTTTGTTGGACCAATCAATCCCCCTGCAAAGAAATCTGGAGCAAGGTACATTATTACAGCAATTGATTACCTTACTCGTTGGGCTGAAGCTCAACCAGTCAAGGACTGTAGCGCTACTACAGCGGCGAAGTTCATATTTGACAATATCTTGTCAAGGTTTGGGTGTCCTAGAATCCTTATGAGTGATCAAGGATCACATTTTCTGAATAAGACTATTGAAGCATTGACTGCAGAATTTCGAGTATATCATCAGAAGAGTACTGCCTACCATCCTCAAGTGAATGGAACCGTCGAATCCTTTAACAAGATTCTTGAGCACACTCTGACGAAGGTTTGTAATGTTAACAGGAATGATTGGGATCTTAGAATTCCAGTAGTATTATGGGCTTATAGAACCACTTGGAAGAAGTTGACAGGCCACACACCTTTTAGGCTGGTATATGGACAAGAAGCAGTTATGCCCATGGAGTACATTGTTCCTAGCCTCAGAATATCTACTTTCACAAAGATGGATGATCCAGTTGTGCTGAATGAAAGGCTGGCAAAGATACTGGAACTAGAAGAAGACAGATTCATTGCAGGTTTCCAGCAACAAGTGCAGAAAGCTAGAGAAAAAGCATGGCATGATAGACACATTAAGAAGAAGCATTTCTAAATTGGAGATCTTGTGCTCTTGTACGACAGTAAATTCATGAAGTTCCCAGGTAATTTCAAGACACATTGGAAAGGACCATACATAGTTCATAAAGTTAATGATGGTGGCACAGTTCAGTTAGTTAAATTGAATGGAGAAATTTTGCCCTCCATGGTGAACGAAAGTAGAATAAGAAGTACAGGGACAAGCCTATAACCCCTAATCAGACATAGTACCAAGAAGAAGAGTCTAAGTACCAAGAATACTTGAAATTGGATACTAGACTATAATGAAGCTGTTCTCAGGGAGCTGTGGCGGATTGTTGGAAATGTCGAAGGTCGTGGAAGAAACTCTGTCATAGGTTGCAGATTCAACGCTATGTCGAAATGGGTGTCAAGATGTATTGGAGGTCTGTACTATGTCGAAGGTCCTTATTGTGGAAAAGCTGAAGCAGAGTGTCCCAGGATGGGCCACTGGTGAGTCTTAGGGGCCTGTTGGGGATCGACCTTCAAGGTCCTTAGTTTTGGCAACTCCGTAGTTTTGGTGCGAAGCTTATAAGCGGAGTTGTGGCACAAAATAGTCTTAGGCGTGTCGAGGTTGGGTCGAAGCCCCTCTTTTTGTAAATAACCCATGGTTTAAACTCATGGTTTTTAAGCCCATGGTTTAAGCCCATGGTATTGTAATAGTGTACTTGTATAAATAGGAACTTATGTAAAGGAGTTAGGGTTTTCGTTATTATGATGATGATAATTTGATGCGAAGTTAAGACCTGTTTTAGGGTTTAAGGTTAAGTCCCAGTTGTGTGCATGGATGACCTCTGCAGCTGAGTGCGTAGAGGGTTTTTGTAAGAAAGGTTAAGTCCCAGCTGTGTGCATGGATGACCTTTGTAGCTGATTGCGCAGAGGGTTTTGGAAGAAAGGATCTGTAGCTAAGTGTGCAGCTTTGGGGGATTGAGGAGTTCTACAGCTGAGTGCGCAGATCAGAACTCTGTGTTTGTAAAAAGTTGAATATAACTGCAGTTCTGTGGACGTAGCCCCTACACTGGGGGTGAACCATGTACATCTTATGTTCTGGTGGTTCCTTTTGTTTTGTGTTGTTTTTTTTTATGCATTTAATAAGTAGGTGAATGATAAGTAAGATATATTGTTAAGTATTAACTTCACTGTGAATTCCTAGTTAAGGGTTAAGCAAGTAACTGCCTGTTTATCTAAACTGCGAAGCTAATTAAGTGACTGTCGAAGCTCTGTGTTATATGATTAATATTTGTTAAGGCTAAAAGTACAGTAATATCCCTCTTTTGCCTACAGAAACCTGATTCTACGGCACCCCATAGCTGTTTCGGGTGAGACTAAAACCTGTTCATAGGTTGTTGCCGAAAGGGCCAACACTATGGGTATTTTTGTTGGTGTGAAGATAAAAGGATAAAACCCGAGTCTGCCCATAGCCCACCACTATCAGTCCATGAAGATTTGTTCCAGATGTTGAAGAGTTCAAAGTAAACGTAGGTCCTAGAGAATCAACCAGCTATTAAAGCAAGTATATGAACTGGAGGTCATAGAGAGAGAAATCAAAAGAACCAATGCAAGATTAACCAAAAGAAGTACTATATTGCATGAATCTCTTATAGAAATGAGAGAGATGTATACCTTGCTGCAAAAATGAAATATGAGATTAATGAAGGAAAACGGCAGGCTCTATAGGATGATCAGACTTTTGAGGCTGCAGATGAAGAATTCCAACTCAAAACCTAGCTCTCAGGCTCACTTTGCACTAGAAACCCTAGCAAAGGCAGCAACAAGCTTTCATGATCTTGAGGTAGCTCATGATGCTACTACTAACTCAAACCCTAAGGAAATGGAATAATTACCAGAAATACAGAGGTAAAAGTTGTAGAAGATTGATTTAAAGGCTAATAAAATTTTGTAGAAAACAGAGCTTTCTGTGGCTTAGGAAAACACAATAGTTGTTCATTAGCCACCGAAAGTAGAGCTTTCAGTAGCTAACAGACCCAGGATTATGCTTCCTTAACCACTGAAAGTGCAAAAGGGTGCAGAATGATATGTTTAGACATAGAACCAGTTTTGATGGGTACAAAATCTTCAAGGGTGAATGATTAAGCTCAAAATTGATGAAAAGCACTAGTGGAGGGGGTCTGTTCTAGTTTTGAGGGTGCGATCAAGAAGAAATGGGTCACAAACCCTACCTATTTTTGACCAACTGTGGCTTAGCTATCAGATAACAGGTCACATCTCTACATCAGTAATCACTGCAGTTATCAAAGAGTTCAATGAGTGAACAAGTGTTAGAGTTAGATAGACTAGTACTTAAATTAGGGTTTTTGACCTATTTTTGCAAAAAACATTTATTTGATCTATTTTTAGTAAATCAGATCCAACATTTTAGGATCTGAATATTTTTGTAAAGTCTATAAAGACTAAGACTTATTTTGAAGCAAAGTTTCGACTTCGGAGACCTTTAGACCCTTATTGTTATCAAGATTCTCATGTTATTCATCATTTAATATAAGCTCTTTTTCTATTATATGTTCAACTTTGATATCTTTTCTGTTCTGTACTTGTGCTTGAATATCTGATTCAAGTTTATTCATTTTTATTTAATATCTGATAGTTGTCATCCTATCTGTACTTTTCCTTGTTATGATTATCCATTCATATGTGATTGCTTTATATATGAATCTGCCAGCATAGTAAGTTCTCCATTTATCCACCTTATTATCAAACCTCTGAACATTGGTAGTTAGAAGCCTTATCTATGTGATTGGGTTCTATGCATGTCTTGAGTGAATTATGTCTTGTAGGTCATCTGACTTAATCCATCTAGAAAAATAATTAAAAATAGTTTATCTACCAGGTATCCTTGAGCTGCAACCTAGAGGAGTTTCCTAGAGTGATAAAAAATTGGCGTCGTTGTCGAGGACAAGATATTGAAGCTCAGCTTCCCTGGGAGACGACATAGATTCTACTTTGATGATAGACAATGTGTGGACACTATTTTGGTTGTAATCATCTATATGGTGACCCCATTGGAATAAGGTGGATTCAAGAATACCAAGTACCAGAGAAAACCCTAAAGGTCACCAGTAACACATGTTTCAAATCTAGAAGAGATTGTAAGAAGAGCTAGGGTTTCACCTAGGTATACCTCTAGAGCTGCAAGGGGAGCTACATCAGGTATTTCAAGAGGTATTTATGTTTTTATATCAAATAGACCTCCATTTAAATCTTCTTCTGCTGAAGCATCTAGTTCTCAGAAGTTTATAAGTAAATCAAAAACATTTAGGGTTGAGGAATCTTCAAGCATAGCTGCTTGTGAAGATCTCATCCCTGGCGAATCCATGAAGGACAAATTAAGTGGTGAATCCACAATATTCAGATGTCAAAAATATTTGCTGCTCTTTTGGCTTGGATTTTTTCACCTCTTGACTTCTCCTTAGTTCCTGGTTTCCCACATCCAATGCCTGATATGTTCGAATGGGGAGATTTTCTACCTGTCTTCAATGAGGAGAAAGAAGACAATCCTACAAAACACCTCCTCAAGTTTCATGAATGCATGGATCTATTAGATTAGCAGCATGAAGATGTTCATGTATTCATTGTATGGTGATGCACATCAGTGGTATTTTTCTTTACCTCCTTCCAAGATTTCATCATTGGAGGATTTTCACCGAGCATTCACTGAGCACTGCAAAAGGTATTTTTTAGATGATCTTGTATTTGGTAATTATTGTGATGAATATGAATTGCATCATAAGGATGAAGATGTAAATAGATATGGATCTCTCCCTCACAATATGAAACATCACTTCAAGAATATTCAAGATGATGCACTTTTCCATCAACAAGAACTAGAAATGAATTATAAAGGAGTTGAAGGTTTTCCTACCATCATTAAATATGATTGTGGTGAATCTGAGGAATTGATTTATTTAACTACACATGGAAATGATCAGCTTTCTGCTAGTCAAATGACCATTGAAATCAATAAGGCTAGCTCACAGTTTCCATATTTGCAAATTAACGGAAGCTACAGTAACCATGAGGAACAAGATTTTCAGGGAGTGTCTAATATCCAGCTAGAACATTAGGAAGATATTCCTTCTCCTTATGAATACGTTGCTTCAAATTATGACAAGGAACCAAATTCTTATTACGAATCTGTTGCTCAAAGGTCCAATAAATATATTTTTAGTTTTGATATATCCTGCAAATATATTATTGTGGAAGAGGAAATTGTTAGCTGTGATAAGCCAGCATATCATCATGATAAATTTATATTACATAAATATGATGAAGGGGAGCAGAAAGGTTTAGATCAGTTGTTGAGCTTACATTTTCATCCAACAAAGGTTGAGCATCCCACATTCAACATTGACATCAGTGAAGGAAAAGATCAGCAACATAAAAAGGTATTTCCTGTTGGCTTTTATGACCCTGTTGCTGACTATCTAGAACTTATGAGCAGCATAGAGATCAAAATTTTTTTGTCAAATAATAGCTGGTTCTGTTAGCATCTAAAACTACATTGCTGCATTTTATGGTTTCATTTATATTTTGGGTCAAGATCAAGGATAAGTTCAGCAGATCTGTTTCTGACATGGCTTCATTGGAAGCATGATGTCACTTGATAAGAAGACTCTATTGATTAGAATTAGGAGTAGGAATAGGTAGGAAAATAAGATCTTAATATGAGCAGCTAGGTCATTTTAAGTTGTTTTCATGAATAAGAAAAGCGGGATATAGGCAGGTTGCAGGAAATCAATTATAAAAGACAAATGACTCCATGCCCAATGGAACACTAGAAGATATATTTAATATTTGTTTTTCAGGAAAGGCATTTGGCCTGGGGTTCTTGGGACCTCATAGGGAGGTTCCCATCCCCGAGTAGGAGCCATATGTTATCTCCTAAATAAATTAATTTTCAATAGGTCCACTCAGACAATTTATTTTTTGCATAGTGATGAAGATTTTAGGGCATATTATGAAAGATGTTTCGGTGACTAAAAAGTTTGGAATATCTGGTGTTCTGTTTTCCAATAAATTTGAAAGTTTTAGCTTTCAGTGGCTTAGAGGAACTTTCCAATAGTTCATTAGCCACCAAAAATCCTAGCTTTCAGCAGCTAACAGTTTTGGATCAGTACCATGTTAACCATCGAAAGCCTGTTGATCATGTTTTGAATAAAATCTTGGAAAGGGGGCTTTCGGTGGCTTAGGAGAACTTGCCAATAGTTCGTTAGCCACCGAAAAGCCCAAATTTTAGCAGCTTAGCAATTGGTCCAAGAAGACATTAAACCACCAAAAGCTCATTAATTATGTTTTTGTATAAATTTTGGAAAGGAATCTTTCGGTGGCTTGGGAGAACGTGCCAACGATTCATTAGCCACCGAAAAGCCAAGCTTTTGGAAGCTTGCGAATTAAACTCTAGTTTCCCTTAACTGTCGAAAAGGAGAAAAAAGGAAAGACAATTATCTATCCATCAAAATCAAACGCTGTCAGCATGAGGCATGCCATGATCTAGTGCTTAACCACCGAAAAGACTGGGGGACTATAGCAAATCATAAGTTGGTGGATAAGGGGTCATTATTAATCTGAAGTGACTGATAGAGATCAAAACCCTAGCCTACCCTCCACCTATCCCACGATGGTAGTTAAACCTACATGAAGCATCAAGTTCCAATTAAAAATGAATACTATGCTAACTATCTCGTGGTTATCACAAGAATCCACCATCATCTTACTCAAGTACCAATCGAGTGGTTAACCCCTCAAAATCAGCACCATATCTTCAATACACTCCACATTCTCTGCATGCATCCTTACTTCTCAAGGCAATCCTTGAAACCAACATGATAATCTCCTTCCCCAAATTTGAATTTGAATTTTGCAGGCACAACTGAACATTCAAGAAGATGAAGAGACGAGAAGGACCCGCTCAAAAAAACTCAAAACACAGGTTTTTGTGGCTAAGTGTTGTTTCAAAATAGTCTCTAAGCCACCAAAAGTAGACTTTCAACAGCTAAGACTGAAATTTTAGGGCGCTCCAAGCCACCGAAATTGGCATTTTACTATGAAAAGGCATCATTTTAAAACGGTGATTCTAGCTAGTGGAGAATCATTTTGCAAAACACTCAGAGATTTTTCTTTCTAACATGTCAGAGAACAATAACCTCTCGCATTTTTCCTACAGGTGTTTCATATTGGGAGAATTGAATTCATCTTTGAGCCCTAATTTTTGGATCTCAGAATTTCCCCGTTTTACTCAAGTTTTTGAAATACATATTTCAGGAAACTAAAAATTAATTTGAAAAATGTGAGAGAGATTTTTGCTCACAACAAAGCAGTATACAAAAAAATCTTTCAGTTTATACACAGGTGTCACATATTTGAAGTAATAAATCCACCTCTGAGCCCCAGGTTTCAGCAGTTTGGCCAAATTTTTGGGGCAAAAGATGACCTGTCAGTCGTCCAGGTGGCATTTTCGACCTCATCTATCAGTCCATGAAGATTTTCTGTAGAGGTTGAATAGTTCGAAGTAAACCTATGTCCCAGAGAATCAACCAGCTATTAAAGCAAGTTTTGAATTGGAGGTCCTAGAGAGAGAAATCAAAATAACCAATGCAAGATTAACCAAAAGAAGTACTAAATTGCATGAATCTCTTCTATAAATGAGAGAGATGTATACCCTGTTGCAAAAAATAAATCTGAGATTAATGAAGGAAAATGCCAGGCCCTACAAGATGATCAGACTTCTTAGGCTATAGATGAAGAATTCCAACTTAAAACCTAGCTCTCAGGCTCACTTTGTACTAGAAACTATAACAAAGTCAACATCAAGCTTTCAGGATTGTGAGGCAGCTCATGATGCTACTACTCAGTCAAACCTTAGGAAAATGGAAGAATTATCAGAAAGACAAAGTTAAAAGATATATAAGATTGAATTAAAGGCTAATAAAATTTTGCATAAAATGGAGCTTTCAATGGCTTAGGCGAATGCAGCAACTGTTCATTAGCCACCGAAAGCAGATTTTTTGGCAGCTAACAGACCCATGTTTCTGCTTCCTTAACCATCAAAAGTGCAAAAGGGTGTAGAATGGTATGTTTACACATAGAACCTATTTTGATGGGTACAAACACCTCAGGGGTGAATGATTAAGCTCAAAATTGATGAAAAGCACCAGTGGAGGGGGTCTGTTCCAGTTTTGAGGGTGCGATCAAGGAGAAATGGGTCACAAACCCTACCTATTTTTGACCAACTATGGATTATCTATTAGATAATAGGTCACTGCTCTACTTCAGTAATCACTCCAGTTATCAAAGATTTCAATGAGTGAACAAGTGTTAGAGTTAGATAAACTAGTACTTAAATTAAGGTTTTTGACCTAATTTTGCAAAAAACATTTATTTTATCTATTTTTAGTATATCAGATCCAACTTTTCAGGATCTGAATATTTTTGTAAAGGCTATAAAGCCTAAGACTCATTTTGAAGCAAAGGTTCAACTTCAGAGAGCTTTAGACCCTTATTGTTATCAAGCTTCTCATGTTATTTATCATTTAGTATAAGCTCTTTTGCTATTATATGTTCATCTTCCATACCTTTTCTATTCTGTAGTTGTGCTTGAATATATGATTCAAGTTTATTCATTTTTATCTAATATCTGATAGCTATCATCCTATCTGCATGTTGAGGAGTTGAATTGCAGGTACTTTTCCTTGTTATGATTAGCCATTCATATGTGATTGCTTTATATATGAATCTGTGAGCATATTAAGTTCTCCATTTATCCACCTTATTATGAAACCTCTAAACATTGGTAGTTAGAAGCCTTATCTATGTGATTGGGTTATATGCATGTCTTGAGTGAATTAATTCTTGTAGGTCATCTTACTTGATCCATTTAGAAAAACCATTAAAAACAGTCAAGTTACCAGGCATCCTCGAGCTGCAACCTAGAGGAGTTTCCTAGAGTGATAACATGTATGTTTCTCCCATCACATCTCCAGTGAGCATATACCTAAGAATTTTGGCATAAAATAATATAGTATCTATCTCCCTTATGTGTCACTACCTTAAATATTTAGTGCATGTCTACTCTCACACTGACGCCACCCATATTTGTTCTGTATGTACTCTCCATGTCTAGAAACTGGCTACATAAATTCCTACTATCTCTCTATCTCTCCACATTCATATTTTATCACAATTGCAGATCTTATCTTTCTCCTAGAAAATATCTCATCTCTCCCATGTGAAATTTCTACTAGTCTCTCTTTGCCTTGATCATCTTTCCACTACATGTTGTTAACCAAAACATCCCCCACACAGCTCTCAATGGCCTACACCAGCCAAGGACACCACCTCACAACACTCATTTCACTCCATAAGACCTTCCATGACCTTCCATTTGACCCCCACACCTCCAAAAGAGCCCAAGGATGAAGAAAAGGGCTAAACCCCCCCCCAAAAAGCCCAAAATAGACCCCCAAGGGCTAAATCCCTCAAAAAGGTGATAAAACCCTGAAAGGGGATAAAGTTAGGGCGGAAGGGGGCTAAAGGCCCAAAAAATGGTTAAATCCCTGACCAAGGGATTAAAACCCTAAAATCCCTTGGAAAAACTATAAAAGGAGGGTGGGGGGTCACTCTCAAAACATTCCTCCCTTGCATACTGTTATCTACCCAAGTGGATGCTTTGAGACCATATTCCTCTCAAGCCACCCACACTCCCTCTCAGCCACCTTCCCTTTGAGCCATAGCTCCCCCATTGCCAAGAGAGAGGTTCTTCTCCAAGCTAGGGCATGGTGGCCCATTTCCACCAAGAGGAATAATTTTTGTTTTTTTTTATTTTGTTTATTTGAGTTTTTCTAATATCTATTTGCTTGTAGGTTTATGGCCTAACATGTTCTTGCAGGTCTCCATTGTTGTATGTAGGGTCTCGGAGATCTTTAACCCATAACCTTGTGTGTAGAGGGGTTATATCTTTGCTTTTATTTCTGTCTAGTTTCATTCCCGCTTTTCTTTTCTATATTTCCACACAGGAACCTACCCTTTAATCCTATAGAAAGAAGGGATCCATTCCTCCCCTGTAGTAAGGAGAAATCCCTGCTACAGACCTGGCGACTCCGCTAGGTCGATCCCACAGGATCCCTGGGCCAAACTTTTTATTCTCAAGTTTTTTAAATTTTTTTCCCTAGTTTTTCACAAATTTCATGTTAAATCCATGTTAGATTCTTGTTTATTTAAATTTATAGTTATTTATGAGCCTCCTCAAGTCCAATCCAAGCCCATTTGGCCACACACCAGTTACTATTGGCCATTCATGGTTTGCAAATCACTCAACTATGCAAAACGGCCAAACCGAATTTCTAAAAATTCACCTGTGTTCGGGCTCATTTTCTGCCCACAAAATTGAGCCATTTGCAAATTTGCACACAATTAGGAGTAAAAGGGCCCATTTTCGAAGTGGTTTTTAAACCATTTGAGGTAATTCCTCATAGTTTGATCAAAATCCAATTCGCAAAAATGGGACTTTTACAGGTGCGCGACCCATTTTTGGGTTTTTTAATTACAGTTTCTGCTTTTATTTTCTGCATTTTATTTCATGAACAATGTGTAAATGTTAATTAAATCATTATGTCTTAATAAAATGAACCTAGTCTAACTAAAATCAACTTAAAATCAATGGTCTTGCTGCCCCCTTCCTCCTCTACCCAGTCATCACCCTCCAGGGTATTCTGGGATACGACGAAGGGACAGCTCGTATAGATCTAGGCACTCCATGGATTTTTTCCCAAACCACTAAAACCAGGTGACCTGGAAGGTACAGGGGGTAGAGAATGAGGGCTTCTCATGGCGCTAAGCTTCCTCCCTGCTTGACCAACCTAGCACTTGGAAGGTGACCTGAGGATCTAAGGATGGGCTTAGTCCCATTGTGTTGAGAGCCCAACACCTTCTCTTGGTTGAAGAAGAATACCACTGAGAGGTAGACACTTAGTTAGGCCAACAATTCAGGTTTAATTACCATATTTGCTTACAAGTTTTTTTTTACATTTGCATTCAAAACCATGAATTCATAAACCATATTGCAAACCAAATACCAGAACAAGCAAGAAAACCAACACACCATAGCACATAATTAACCCAACTCAGTTCATGACGCTGAGTGAGCCTTAAAAGTTACCAAATTTACACTAAGTTCAACCAACTCTGTAGTCTTTGAGGACATAAGTCATTAACTGCTACAACTGTGGGAAGTACTTGGGCCTTGCCCAGAAACTCATTGTGAGGAGTACCACAGGAACCCCAAAGTAGTTGGTTGCTGAGAGGAATTGCCAAGCGAAACGGGCAATGAACTCTTCTGATTGTGTAGATTTACCCGTGAGTAACAAGCCAAGCGTTGTCTTCTGGCAGTCTTGGTCACTAAGAGACCACCTTCAGCTAGTAGGAAGCCATTGAAACCAGGGTCCAAATTTTATACCCACCAATTTCATACACACAAGCCAACAAAATTGATCCTCCATGATCTTCCTCACGCCTAAGAGGTGAACCACCACCATTTTGAACACTCATTCGGCACCATAGTAGCCATTATTAGTGATCTCCCACACCATCAGAGGGCCATACAGCCTCTGATTCTGATTCAGACCCATATCAGTCTGAACCAGACCTCCACACCGCACCATCTAGCCCCATGGCTACTGCAAACCCAGATCCATTTTTCGGTCTAACCTTAGCAAGTGGACCCATGTCCACATCACAACAAATCACCCACAATGTGGCAAGCAGCCCAAGCATAGTCATGTAGACTGTCATTAGCCAATTTCCACCACCCATAGTGACCAGCCAAGCTGGTCCAATGGCCACACATGGGGGCAGTGGACCCTCCACACACATTGTCCCACCTTCCATGCAGGGGGGTAGTGAACCAACCACCCACATTTCCCCTACTGCCATACAGGGGGGCAATGCCCCTACCACCCACACCTTCCCACCCACAACACTTGGGGGAATTGGCCCATCCACCATGGTGCCACCACAAGCACCCCCAGCTGTGTAGATGCATTATGCACCTGCAAACCCCACCCCCATTGCAACCCCATACCACATCAATTTGGGGTCAAATCTGCCATTCATAGCTTGTTTGAACTTGCCTGACTTGGAAAGATTGACAAATGACCCCATCCATCACCAAGATTTTTTGCCACCCATGCCAACTAAGCTACCCTCAGATATCCCAAAGTTTGAAGGAAAAGCTAAGGAATGTCCCCAAAATCATATAATGACATTCCATCTATGGTGTTTGTCCAATAGCATTGTAGAAGACTCCATGAGACTAAGGTTGTTCCAACACACCCTTACAAGTGTCGTGGCCAAATGGTACATTGAGCTGCCACAAGCCAAGTACCTCGACTTCAACTCTCTAGCCTTTATGTTTCTGCAGTATTTCCAGGTCCCGGTAAGATATGACGAGGGGGTGGAGATCCTGCTATCCTACCGTCAAAACACCGCCACTCACATCACTGATCATATCCATGAGTGGCAGCGGTGCCATAGCCTGTGCAAGATCCAACTTGATGATAGGATCTTCTTAGATTGGTTCCTCAAGACTTTACTACCGCCCATCGCAAAGGACGTCACATCTGGACATCCCCAATCTGAAGAAGAGGCCATATTGAAGGACCAACAATTTAACCTCATCTACGCCCAGTTGGGATACTTGTATACCATCATCCTAGACACTCCTCGTCCAAGTACCTCTTACCGTGATGCACCAGGGGCATCCCATGTAGCGAATGGCATTATAGGGTCAGTCTCTCAACAACCACTTCCTCGACTGACACCACCTATCATTGCACCACAACCAAGCAACACTGCTAGTTTTGCTTAGCAAAACCAAGCTTTGGACTATGCTAGAATTATGTCTCAGTCCAGAGCAACAACTTCCTATGCACAACCTGCGCCACCGCAGCAGGCTCAAGCTATGGCTTGGCCAACACAACAGTATGTGGGGAAAATTCCCACATTCATGGCACCGCCACCCCCACAAATATACTATGCACCACCAGTGCAACAAGTTCAATCCCCCACCCTTGCCCTTGCTCCACCCGCTCCACCTGCTGCACCCGCTCGGTTGGGACAAGTGTTTGTACAGCAAAACCGTCCCAACTAGCCTACCCCCAAAAATCAACAAGGGCAAGCTAGAAATAACCAACCACGCAACCAGGGCAACAACCAACCGCAAGGAGGAGCTCAACAACCGAATCCTCCCATCAATGCCACAGCAAACCAGCTAGGCTAGAATCCCTCACGACAAAATGCACCAAGGTGCAATGCCCCATTGTGCAAAAACCAACCATGCACACTCTGTCAGGTCTATGGGCACTATACATTCGAGTGTCCCCTCATGGGCCGCACGAAGTAGGCCATTCGAAACAAGGCCCAATAGGCTGCCAACGCTACAAACCAAGCACAACCCAACCAGACACCACAAGGACCTCCTCCCATGGTGCTTCAAAACCCACTACCAGTCCAAGGATTGGTGACAACCGCTACCCCCCCCAAGCCAATCCCAACACTCTGAGGGTACTACCCACAGCCAAAATAGGTGTCCACCACCTGATGACCATGACACTGAAGAGGTCAACTTACAAACTAAACGAAAGCAGTACGGTACCACTACTGAACCTATCGAATCGACAACAACATCCACGTCTAAGACAACCAACCTACCTCTCCAGTGACCCCCGTTCCCATGCCCACCCATACACAGAATCAACAGTAATGCCATAGCTAGAGCTACAATCAGCTATAGCGTTGTGGATGATTTGGCCCAAACGCCAACTGCCATGTCCGCTCTTGAGGTACTTCAAATGTGCCCAACACAACAGAAATCCCTACTAGCCGCTCTAGGGGCAGTAGACCCCTCCGATTCCAAGTTGATCACCTTTGACATAGAAAACGGAGAACACGCATGCCCTCCACTATCGCCTTCCAAATCCTGGTATCCATCCGGAACTTGGTTGTGCACCGATGCATAGTAGATGAGGGGGCATCCACATGTGTCATGTCTAACTTGGTGTGGTAGAAGCTTGGATCACCAATTCTGCAACCATCTTCCACAACTTTGCGGGCTTATGATGGACACCCCACTAAAGCCCAAGGAATCCTCCCTCATGTCCCCATCACGTTAGCCGGGAAGACAGTCATGATTGACGTTGAGGTCATCAATGCTCAACTGGATTACAACCTCCTCCTTGGGAGGAGTTACATGTACGCCATGCGAGCAATCGCGTCAACTGTGTTCCACCTCATGATGTTCCCCCATGAAGGGAAGATTGTGATGGTTGACCAGCTCACCTACCATGATCTGTAAGGGTTAATAGCACCTGCCAATGTTATCCCTACCATCACCACCATTGAGCCGCAATGGATGACCGCACATGCTAACGTCATCCCCGTAACTATCACCATGGTTGAAAACACACTAACTTCCCCACCATTGAATGTGGGCCCTGGGTTGTTTACCGATCCCACCATGACGGCTCCTTTCCCATTGATGTCACCACCTCTAACACAAAAGCAAACTACGGACTTGTGCATGGTATCATCAAGCACCACTAGACCCAAACAACAACCGCAACCACAACCCCAACCACAATCACAATGCCAACAGTAGTCGCAACAACACCCACAGTAGCAGCATTATGTGCAGCCGCAACCACAACCTCACCCCCACAGGGAACCAACTGGGAGTTATGTGGGCTCATCTCTGGTCCATACAATTCCCTTCCTCTTCCCCCCACCTAGCATCATGAGCAATCCGGTCATGGCCACCTTGAGCCTACCCAACTTTACGTTGGGGATCCTAGTGTGGTACCTAGATCCACCAGCTCAACCACCAATGCCCCAAGGTGTGCTAACTCTGGTGAAACCTATCGCAGTTGAGTCTCACCCCCCACTTGGTCCACATAGACCAACTTCCACACCCACATCTACACCACCCCAACCCAAAAGGGCCAAGGGAAAGAACACCAAAGCCACCAAAAAACCATGACAAGTTCCACCTTGTGCAGTCTGTGAACAATAGGGCCATCGAACTCAGGATTGCCCTAAAATCCTAGTGATCCATGTGCATCTGGATGCCATGGATATGAATGAAAACATCCTCATGGTTGGACTCCCAACCATGCCACTAGTAAAAAACAAGGCACTAAGGACGAACCATGCTTGCGCCCTTTGTGGCTTGTATGGACATTACTCTCGCCATTGCAAAGACGTCCCGGAATTTTGAATGGCTCTTACTGACCTCCGTCACCATTCCCTTGAGTCTGAGATCACCTTGATCAAAGAATTTCACCCCCACCACCTTCTTCAGACATCATTTCCATTTACATGATATCCAGTTCAACAGACCCTCTTGTCTCCACCATCACCAACGGTCCATCAGACCTATCTCTTTTGTTATTTCCACTGCCCCAGCTCCATCCGCAGCTACAACCTTGGTCGCAACCTCAACCTTAGTTGATCCTTTTCCTTTTCCTTTTCCTTTTCCCTTTCTTTTTCCTACCATCCGAGATCATCAATAAGTCTATCTTGGAAGCCTCCAATCTACAGGATTTCACACTGGGAGATCCTATGTGGTACCTTGAACCACCTACTGTACCTCTGAGGCCCCAGGATTTGTTGACTCATGTCCAGCCGATTGAGATGATGTTGCACCTACCTCTAGGTCCATCAAAGACTCCTTCTGTCTCTAGGCTTGCCCCTCTTCCTCCAACAGATACTGGGGCAAGGCCACAAAAACAATAGCCAATACCATTCACATGATCTCTAGCACCAGTTACCCTTTCGTCTCATCGATCCAGGAATATCCACCTAATCTATCCCGGCACCACTTACATGATGATGGAGATATTTGTAAGACCACCTCTAGTTTTACCCCGTTCCCTTTAAACCATAGTGTGGAATCAGTTCTTTCCATAAAATACCATATTTCGTCACCCCGCCTTGCCAATGACCTTCGTCTTAGCAAGGGGGCATACCTCTTCGTTGACTCTGATGGACAACTCTTGGAGAACCCCCGCAATGGGATCTACTTCAAGAAATTTTACGCTTAACATCACCAATGAGTCACTTCATTTTATTTTTCTTGTTTTTCAATGTTTTTTCTGTAAAAATCAAATGCAGCACCATCAGCTGCTCATCAAAAGTCACTCGGAACCTATTCGAGACACCTCTCACACCTCTGGGATTAAATTCCCATTTCTTTATGAGACCATTGTCTCATGTTCAATTAGTCAAATTTGGGACCATTTCCCACAAGTCTCCTCGATTCATGAGCCATGACATGACAATGCAGGTGTCTATGGACCAGTGCTTGTATCACACTTCCCGACTACTACTCATGCAAGCTGTTAGGCCGCCGCCCGTTAAGGATTGTACCATATTTTACTTTTTGTATTTATAATTGTCTTTCTCACTACACCTTTTGTGGACATCTTTGGACCATCATCCACAACATCCTTTGTTTTTATTCCATATATTTGACATAGAAGTGTTCTCGGGCCACTGCCCACTTAGGAATGTAATTTTAGCTTTTACTTTGTATTTTTAGCACATAATTGTCTTTTCGGTTTACTGCACCTTACGCAGACCTCTGGACCACTGTCCACAAAATGATTTCTTTTCTTGTACTTATTTGGCATATAAATGCCTCCGAACTTGTACTCACATAGCATGTGGTCAAGTCTGTCCACATTAACACACACACACTCTCCTGACCTCTGTTCGAGAGCCACCTCGGTTTGCGTGCCTTTGCTGCACCGTCTCATAGGCCTCTACAGCGACCTATCCCATACATGTATTGCTATGTTTGAGAGCCTTTTGCTCCCTCCATACTACGTGGATGAACTTTGGACCTCTATCCACCATCCCGACATGGGGCACCGCTCGTGCCACCGCAGTCGGTTGACCACAATGGAGTTTTGTTTAAGCTCTTTTTTGACTCCTTAAAACAATGAAAAGATCACCGAGAGCAGTTGTTTCCTTTCCCGCTCGCTAAAGTATGGGAAAGGACATCTAGATCGTCTCATTTACCTCCTTTTGTGGACCATGTAGACCATTTCATGAAAAATACCTCCTTGGCACACTCAAGCCAAGACTGTTCCCCTCTGCATACTTTCATGCTTTCTCGGGCAGAGGGGCCGCACTCTACGAAAAAGCGCACCATCTGTTGTCATTAAGCTCTTTTCTAGCCGTCTCAACAAGAAAATATCACTAAGAAAACTTGGTTTCATTCATGATCGTAAAAGTATGTGAATGACCATCCAGTTAATATAGGTTTAACCTTTTCCAGCCTGATTGGACTACCAATAGTAAAGAAGTCTCTCATCCCCTCCAGGATGGGTGAGCTCTCCTATGTATAATTTTATCCTTTTTCGGGCACAGAAGACTATGAACGAAAAAGATCCCCCACTGGAGTCTTCTTCATGCTTTCAGACTCTCTAAAATAGAAAGCACCATCAAGCATTTACCTTCTAGGGCTCGCTAAAAATCCATGAGATTGTACCACAACGGTGTCCCGAGACACCACCCCACAGAAAATAGTTTGGTAGCATCCCCACATTAGGTCACCTTTGTTTAGAGTACTCTGCAATGTGTCTTCCTTGGATCCCATCAGTATCAAAAGTGTCCACCTCCTCCAAGTATTTCCCATCTTCAGCGACATTCCTGGTATTACAGCTATGATCCCATTCCTTTGAGTAAGTTTCATTTGCTGCCTAGTCCGCCCTGCCATCATACTCTGAACAAAGCAAGTTTGAGTCTCCCTCCCCCCCTGCCCCTATTCAGTTTTCTCCTTCCCTCCCCTTCCCCCCCAATTCAGTGAGTCAGTCCACAGATTGCTTCACACCTTCCGGTTATCCCTCGTGCCCTTGGTCAAGGAAACATCACCGCCTTGACCAGGGGCAGGTCTCCCTCTGTCGATGCCAACACACATATTCCATAGGATAGACCTAGAGGTCCTTGTACCTTGTTTTCATTAACATCATTGATGAGTTCCTTGGACCACTTGAGAGGAGTCCTTAGTGCCTGTTGGGATGGTTGTTTCTCACGTGCTCAACTTCAACTCCGTCATCGCACCATTGAGATTTGTATAGGGTTCGTTCCACACAGTACTCAGTATAAGACCCCAGATGTCACCTAACTCTAGCACATTGGTGAGTCCACTCGAGGGACCTAACCAGGTTATGTCCCTTGTGATTTTTGGGTTGCATTGGAGACAGTGTTCAGAAGCCCTGATAGTGCTTCGATATACCTTTATGATTGATACAACAGACTTGTACTGTAGAGAATATGACTCTCAAACAGTGAGTCCATACATCTATGTACCATTCCATATCTAGTAGACCATCAGTCATGAAGATATAGCATTCCATGAGAATGCCATGGGTCCAATGTACCAGATCATCATTGTATTCAACCTCACATGGAGGAAACCATTGTGACATTAGTTGTATATGATCGGCTCTTGTATTTTAGGACACCACCCAAGGAAACCACCTCACAACACTCATTTCACTCCATAAGACCTTCCATGACCTTCCATTTGACCCTCACACCTCCAAAATATCCCAAGGATGAAGAAAAGGGCTAAAAACCCCAAAAAAGAGCCCAAAATAGACCCCCATGAGCTAAAGCCCTCAAAAAGGGGCTAAAACCCTGAAAGTGGCTAAAGTTAGGGTAGAAGGGGGCTAAAGGCCCAAAAAAGGGGCTAAATCCCTTACCAAGGGATTAAAACCCTAAAATCCCTTGGAAAAACTATAAAAGGAGGGTGGGGGGTCACTCTCAAAACATTCCTCCCTTGCATACTATTATGCTACCCAAGTGTATGCCTTGAGACCATTTGCCTCTCAAGCCACCCACACTCTCTCTCATCCATCTTCCCTTTGAGCCATAGCTCCCCCATTTCCAAGAGAGAGGTGCTTCTCCAAACTAGGGCATGGTGGCCCATTTCCCCCAAGAGGTATAATTTTTGTTTTTTTATTTTGTTTATTTGAGTTTTTCTAACATCTAGTTGCTTGCAGGTTGATGGGCTAACATGTTCTTATAGGTCTCCATTGTTGTATGCAGGGTCTTGGAGGTCTTTAACCCATAACCTTGTGTGCATAGGGGTTCCATCTTTGCTTTTATTTCTGTCTAATTTCATTCCCACTTTTCTTTTCTGGATTTCCACACAGGAACCTACCCTTCCATCCTATAGACAGAAGGGAGCCATTCTTGCCCTATAGCAAGGAGAAATCCCTGCTACACATGTTACTGTGAATTCAACAACCACCCAGGTGCTCTTAACCTAACCATGATACCATAAAAATTTGAAACATATGCCATACACAAAATGCACAAAGTTACAAAAGAGAGTGAATCAAGATTCAAAAGTAATTCATGCACAATGCAATTTCCTATAAAGGATAGGAACAAACACCAAACAACCTTCATCAACATAATACATCATTAATGTACTTCCATTAAAAGTTGTGCACTGAATGTTATTGCTAATCTACATGATCTTAGCATGGCCTTCCTTTCTATGCTCTTTACTACTTACCCTCAAATTTCTTTTACAATAGTATGGCATTTGTTGGAAAAATCTTAATCCACTCGTAATAATTTGGTGTGAAAGTCTATCTTCCCTCTAATAGTATCTGATTCCCTTAATAACCATTATTTCATCCCTCCATGGTTCATCTTTCAACTAGGCTAAGTTTTTCCTCCTCAAAGCTCTCCTTTCATTCAAAAACCTCCCTTTTCCCAAGATCTTATTCTCCCATTTGAATTTTTCTTGCACTCATGATTCTATGAGGAGTGAGTGAGGAATATTCCTTCCACTCCTTTATTGTTTCCTCAAAGATTGGTGCTGGTTACTTCTAAATAGAAGCTATACGCTTTTTATTAGGATTATTATCAACTTGCATTCCCTTACCATGTAATTAGGTTTTTAAATCAAGGTTAACATAGCATAAGGGTAATAAAGAAATTAAAATAAAGAGTCTTATGGTTCAAGTTATGATTCATCAGGAGACAAGCCAATTCCCTTCATTGACTGCCCTTATCCCTTTCCACTAGTGAACTCATAACCCAATGGTGTCCTCCCCTAGTGGGCCCAATGGTTAAGAATATGTGTTATCTTGGGGAGGCCACAAGTTCAATTTGGTGGGTGGTGGGGCTACACATATTGAGCCATCATAGTGAATCTAAAAGGGTAGAAATCCCCTTGATGTGAAAGTCTTGGCCTAGGATGATATATGAGTTATTGGTTTATGGGGCTTGTAGGTTGTTGCATATACTCTTGGGAGGTTTCTAAGTTTTGATGGCTTAAAAAATACAATGTCCTCCCTGGATGGTGGGGCTACACATATTGAAGAATCACAGTGAATCTAAAATGGTAGAAATCCCCTTGATGTGAAAGTATCGGCCCAGGTTGATCAATGAGTTATTGGTTTATGTGGCTTGTAGGTTGTTGCATATACTCTTGGGACATTTCTAAGTTCCCATGGATTAAAAAAGGCAGCGTCCTCACCGAATTGGCCTTGGAACTTCTATGTTGTTGTTGTTAAAAAATAATCATGTTATTTTTTTTTAATTCCATGGTATATGTGTCTCATGGCCTAATAAAAATCATAATAATCAAAACTTATTTACACCATATACAAAATCATAATCAAAGTTTCCAGAGGGTTGAAATTGGGGTATTAGAATGTTTGAAAAGGAAAACAAGGGCCTTATTATAAAGGAAAATGAACCTTGTAGGCCTCAAATACTTTGAACAAGACCAATGTGCATGAAACATGCCCTCTCCATGGGGTATTTGACCCTAAAGTTTCAGGAATCATTAGACAATTTTACACAAAAAGAATGGGCCTAATAGGACAATGTCTAGGAGAGGGAAATATGTTAAAATATTAAATCTGATCTTATGAAACATAGATGATAGATCTTGATGCTAAAAGTGATGGAATTTTTGCAAATTTACGAATATATGGAATAAAAGCGCATGTGCATTGTTCAAAAGTGTGCATTAGTAACACATGCATGCTCCTATAAATTTTAAAAAGTGGTAGGATTGCTTCTTTTCCCACTAATGGTTAAAACTGAGCTTTGCACTTTGATAAGTAGGGAAACTTGTGGAATTCTATTGGTGGCTTTTGGTGTGCTCTTCTTAAGAGGGAGTAAGAAAGTGATTATAATTTTATTTAAATCAATTCCTTGAATATGCAATAATAGTTAAGGTTTGGGAGAACATTGGGGAACATTTTGATAGCCTCTTGCAGTGGGTATAATTTTATTTAAATCAGTCCTGAACTTAATCAATACCAAAAACTTTATTCCTTTGAACTCTTCTATTTGTTGTTCGCAAGCATCTTTTGAATGATAATTCGACTTGTACAAAATTTTTGGAATAGTTGATTGATTTCTCTATTTGTTCTAATTTGTTTTATATGCTTTTGGTTGTAGAGGTTAGTCCAAAATCAACCTGCTCAGTATCCTACATCAGAGCAACTTAGTATTGGTAAGATTCCCAAAATTGCTACAGGTCTCTTTTGAATGTTTTTATGCCTAGAAGGCGCCTAGAATTAGGGATTTAAGAATGTTTTTTGTTGTTATTCATGCCCAAATATTAAAGTAAATATGACCGTCTCAATCTCTACATTGTATGACAGGCTCAAAAAATTAAATAAGAAACAGAGTGATTTTCTATATGAAGTCTTTGAGTTGAATAACAGTGAAAATATAATCTATTAGCTTGTTTTAATCTAATGGAAGAGTAATTCATCTGTGTAAATCTTTATCTTATATGGAAATGAATTTGAGTTTAGAAATTGAAATCCAGATAATCAATGGGAATCTATAAACATGAGAATTTTGTGTGCAGATGATGAAGGGATTATATGCATAGAATCTATGTTACGTATAGTGATTGATATTATGCTCGACATTGTTACTCTAATATCTATACATTGTTATCTTTGTATAACAAAGAAAATATGAAGGATAAGTGTTCTATCTAATGTGTTTTGATGAAGATAGAGCATCTCAGTTTCCTTTTCAAAAGGATAGGTTATGCTGAATACATAGATTCATTTAGTGGATCTTTAAAAAGCTAGTCATTTTGGCTAAATATACAAAGGATCATTTGCAAGTTGTACAACTTGGGCTTAGAATTCATTGATATATTATTTATTTCTTTGTTGATGTGATGTCAATGCTTGTTATTTCAAGTTGGTGAATAAGAAATAATAGAAATTATGTTAAAAATGGGGAATTATATACCTATCCAGTACACACCATTGGAGACATTTGTCATAATATAAGGAAATGATCGTTTATGTTACATAGAACAAAGTCTACAAATGTGTATGTCATGAATGTTGGGATTTTACGGCATCATGTATGTCATGCTTGTTTGAATTCTGTGGATTATTTTCCAAAAGAATAATGTGGAGCATAACTTTTTATTCCATTAATTTATTGGTTTGTTAAGATTCCGGTCCCCATGTGTTTGCTGGACCATTAAGGGATGAGATAACAAGTGGACTCCCCACTTTCCCTGAATCTAGTCAGTGCAGTTTTGTTTCATTGACGCCTTCCAGTTGTATTAGTGTTATACCTCCTTCAAGGAAAGAGTCAATGAAAGAGTCAATTAAAATTCATTGAAATAGTCAATGAAAGAGTCAATTAAAAGTCATTGAAATAGTCAATGAAAGAGTCAATTAAAAGTCATTGATAGATTTAATGTAAACACTCATTGTAAGTTGGGTCAATATAAATTGATAATGTACCATTGTATTAATTTTATTTCATTTTTCTCATGCATGCTTCATTTCTGGTTTCTATATCGATTTGGAATTTCAATTTTGGAATATTAAGTAAGATGTCAAACATGGATTGTGGAAAGAAAAATAAAACATCAAAACAAAAGGATGTAATATCATATTTTCAAAAGACTCAATCCAATAATCCACATCCTATTCATGCTTCAAGCTCTCTTGAGCAAGGTATTGGTGTTTTGTAGCTACAATGATTTCCCAAATTTCTAAAAATTTGGGGCCCTCCCTTTAAATTTGTCTTGCTTAGCTTGGTTGGGATTGCTTGATTTTACTGCAATTTTAGATTTTTGAGGATAATTGTTAAATGAAAATATTTATGCTGATGCTGTCTTTTATGACTTACAGTGATTTCTTACCCCGCTGTTGGAATTTGTTGAAGCTATGAATCGGAACCACAGTTAACAACACATCCACCATTGCGGAGGTGTATTTGAATGAAGATATGATCCAAAGTGTTACTTTCCACTGATGCGCTTTCTTATCGGTGTCCTTATTTGAAAACCATCGAAACTCTAGTGCTTTGCAGTGCCACCGTTTCGGATGACAGATTGCGAGCACCATGACGGATGTTTTGATTTTTTCCGATTCCCGCCAATTTTGTTTCACAAGGACTTAGTCTATTTTGCTTCATCGTTGTGGCTCTAGAATGGACTAATATTCCTCTTTAGTTTTCCCTTTGGCCGATGTCTGATTCTTTGCCGATGTTTCACTTAATTTTTTATTCTATTTTCTTTCTGAATTTGACTAGTCTACAGAACTCTTTGTCTTTACAACTTTCGCTGTTTCAGTGTTCCAACCAACTTATCGTCCGAGGCTATAGTATAGTTGAGCTTTGATGAGGAGTTAATTCTTTCCCACCAATGTTTTTCTTTGCACTACAAAACTCGTAGTTGTTTCGTCTTCCGCCATTGCGGTGCACTAGCAGACTTAATCACCGATCCCTTAGTTACTCTGCCACCTGATTGTCATGTTTTTCCCATTGAATGTTTTTAC
>LPNX010303932.1:28209-49789 GCA_001517045.1 Pseudotsuga menziesii
ATGATGATTATTGCAGTGCCGTTATGAATTTTCAAACCTCACTTGACTATTTGGGAAACTGGTGCAGACAAGCGTTACGCTGTTTGCACCGATTTTCTCCAGTTTGTGTATGGCCATCCAGGGGGGAGGTTTCCTTTATTTTATAGTGGGTAGGTGTTTTTCCTTGGTTGGGTTTGAAATGCTGAAGGTTTTGGTCTTTCCGGTGATTTGGTCGCTCGCGTGTTTGGGACTAGAGTTTTGTTTTTTTGAGGTTGGGCCTCATTTTGATGGGATTGGCAATAGGATGTTTTGTTCTAGAATCGATAGCACCGAGGATGTAGTTTTTATGAGACTGTTTTCTTTGTCGAGAGAAAATTTATAGCGTTAATGAAGTTATGGTGTTTTTTGATGATCATGCTAAATTTTGGTCATGAGCAGGATTTAGGTTTTTTGCAGACTTATCTTTTGCAGAAGTAGTTGATAGTAGCACTAGTTCTATATTGTACATAAATTTATCTAGGGATACCATGGCAGAGGTAAAAGATTATATAGTTTTCTTCATTTTTCTTGAATATTGGTCGAATAGATAAAGGGTCCTAAAAGACTTTTGTTGTATGATAGGAAATTTTTTCCAAGTATGAGATGTCAAAAAGGTAGAAAAGGAAAGCCCCTGTAGTGGAAGAGGAACCTGAGGTAGAAGTTATCACAAAGACCGAGTATATTTACAGAGACACCAGATGCACCACAGGAGTGTCAAACAGTCTCTCAACTTGCATTGATTCATCCCTAGGAGGGGTGTCCTAGAAAAAATTGAAGTTCTACATGAGCTCCATATTGATTGATTGCATACTTTGTACCCAGCCATTCCCAAACCTAAGGTGTATTTGGGACAGAGACAGAACACTGCTATACACAACCTACAATCCATTATGGGCACATAAGTACTACAATCATTACAAAGAAGTGTGTGAACACTTTATTATGCCTTTGTATACAATGATTTTCTTGAAAGAATGAAATTGCATGTTTGAAGAGGCATTGGAAGTCATTAAGGAGTATTCTAATTACTACTTAACTGAGGATGAGATGTATATTAGAATGTATGGCTTCTCTAGGGCACCTTCGATGCTTCGCAAATATGTCACTGATTATGTGGTACACAAGGAGGCAGTCAGGTAGGTTTTCTTGGATGGCATAGGGATTTTTTTGTTTGAGCACAAGAAGGAAACTTATCCTCCCATACCGTTCAGATTGGGAAGCTATAAGTTTTCAAGAGTTAAAAAAGTTGTTGAGTTTTTAGAGGAACTGGATAAATTTCATTTTGGAGAAATAAAATTTCATAGGAATGATTCTCAGAATAAAGTGGCAGAACACTGCAAAGAAGCCAATGTGCATTTTGAATATACAAGCCATTGGGATAAGGATGAATCAATTTTCCAAAATGCAGAAAAGATGACTACATTAAAAAGAAGATTCAGAAAGAAGATCACTACTAAAGTTGGGAAAGGCCAAGCTGAAAAAAAGAAAGAAGATGAAGAGGAGGCTAGGAAAAGAGAAGAAGATGCTAGGATACTAGCAGAGGAGGCCGAAAGTTGGCTTAGAAGTGAGGAAGAAGAAAAGAAGAAAGCTGAAAAAGAAGCATCTAAGAGTGCAGAGGAAGCTACCAAAAGGGAAGAAGAAGAAAGGAAAAAGAAAGAGGATGAGGAACTCAGGAAAAACGAAACTAAAAGACTAAAACTGACAGGGTCCACGACAGAGAAACAAACTTTCGACCCTGTAGACACTCAAGTTCAAGATCTAGGTAATCCTGATTCTTAAGTCCCTGATGCAATTGCTAGCAACGCCTTAGGACAGGTTGTTGTTTCTAGCCTAAGACTGGTCCCTTTAAAACAAAAGAAATAGGAAGAAGTTCTAGACTTCAATACCATTTTTTATGACAAGGAAAAGAAAATAATTGTGAAGAGGACTGAAAAGAAAGTTGAAACTGGGAGGCAGTCAAGGAAGATGATAAATGATAAAAAATTGGTACATGGAGTGGACAAGGACTCAAACTCACTATCTGAGCTGGAGTAGCATTGATCCATGCCTCTGAAGATAATGTGGATCAAATAATGACAGACCTTGAGCAATCAAGGAAAAATGCTACCCCACCGAAAGATACACTGAGAAGGGAGAGAGAGGAAAGAAACAAATTGAAAAGCAAGTTTGAAGACATGCAAAATGAAGTAAAGTCCTCAAAGGAAGAGCTTCAGTCCCTCCAAGTAGACAATATGTATTTGGAAGTTGCCCAGGAAAGCTTAGCAAAATTGCAGTAGGAATATTAGGAGCTAATGATAGAAAAGGATGGGCTGAAAATTGCATATGAAAGTCTTCATCCAGAAAGAGACCAGCTGCAAGGTAAGATTGGGAAGCTGGAATCACAAAAGGATGCTTTGGAGGAGATAGAAAAACAATCTCAGGTGCAAGCAACAGAATTTAAAGAACAAATTGCTTCATTAGTAGAATCTTTGGAAGAAGCCAGGGAACAACAAACCAACATTCAACCTTTCAAAGAACATGTTTTAACACAAAGAAGAAAAACCCATAGGTTGCAGGTGTCCATAGAAGAAGAGAGGTGCAAGGTTTTATAGGTAGATAATATATTCGAAGAAATTTTGGAGACTTTTTCATATTTCGTAGATAGATCTCAGGACATTTTAGAAGCCCTGATGGGAAGAATAGCGAGATTGGAGGCCAATGAGGAGATCCCTACAAACTTACCAGAAAAGGATCAACAAGGCTTAAAACAAGATTATGACTTGTTAGAGTTTGCCATAAACATAGTAGAAGAATTTAAGAAGGCTATAAAGAAAGTGAAAGGAGCTTGCATCAAGTTTTGTAGAAGACTGTTGATCACTTACAACCAATGTCAGGTATTTGCTGAGCTGGGAATAGATACATTCCCAGACCATGACCTGTTCATAGAGATGTTACAGAAAAAATATCAAGAAGATGATTAGAGAATTCAATAGGTCAAGGTCTTGGACGAGTAGATCTTGAAAGATGAAGTAGCTCACTCAGCGGTCAGTGTGCAGTTACTAGAAGATCAACTAGGCTTAAGTTCAGCCAGGATTGAAGTAATTAAAAATCAGGCTACAAAGTTTGAAATTAATATTCATTTTCTTGAGCCTTCTAAGTTAGAGAACATTGCATCAGAAGCCTTATCATGGAAGAAGTTCCTGAACAATCAAGTGGGGACCTCCACTTAAGTGCTTTATTAGTTTGTTTAAATGTAATATATTGTAAATTGTATAAGCACTAAATATGAGACAATTATGGGAGATGAAACGTTGGGGAATCCCAAGGGTCATTTCGGGGCAGCCCAAAAGTTTTTGCCTTTTGAATAAGTATAGGAGAGTTAGATAGAGAAAGGGATTTTTTCCCAATGAGACTTGTGAAAAACTTGTTGTAAGAGGAACTATTTCGTTTTGCAATAATATAATTACAAATTTTGCCTGTTGGAGAAAGTGTTGTGTGGAATATTCAAATGTCGTGAAATGAACAATGTTGAAGGGGAACTATTTTGTTTTTAGTTGTGTTTCATTAACTGTGAGATCGTTTTAACTTTCTAAACCTATGTTCTTGTATGAATGTTCTCTGGTTTATTTTATGATAATTTCCACTATGAGTAATGAATGTTTTAACAAACGACGAGCTATCTTGTTGTGCATATATCTATTCATGTTTATGTGTTTTGATTCTAAGAACAACTATCTGTGACTTATCTTAACATATGAGCAATAAGAAATTACTCATTAATTGATAATGTTGCTCCCTAGGGACAACTTAGTCTTGTTTTCTGTTGTGTGTGATTTAGATGCGAGAGAGTTTAAGACGAGAGGTAAGAACCTGCGCATCACATTATGACCGCTCCTCATATTCTTTATCAATATGCATGTTAGATAGGCACTTGCATATCATACTTGAAGTTAAAAACACAAAAATACACACGGTGGACTGAGCCACAGCCAATAAAACCCTTTATTTTTGTTATTTGACCTACGGTAGCCGGAACGCAAACCAAACGGATTTCCCACACCAAACAGTCACGGCCTAGTTGGGAACATTGACTGGGGAGAATCCCTTGCTATTGTCTCCTATGATTTTTCAGGGCTCAATAGTTTCTGGCACTAGAAGGAGGGCCACCAGTTCATGGTTGGCTGGGGAAATCCATTTCCCTGAAGTTACTCCACCAGTGATAGTTTTGAAAGCAGTTTATTTCCTGATCTGACTACTAAAGAGAATAGAGAACATTTTTTTTTCTGTGGAAAACCAAGTAGTTAATGATTAGAGAAGACATACATAGGCCTATGTAAAGAATATTGGAGGGTTACCGACTATCCCTGATTTACTCCGAAGATAATACAAGAAGAAAGACCATCCTATTTTGGAAGATTCAATGTTGGTTGGAGATTTGGAAGAATTAGTGGAAGTAGCATTACAGAAAGTTGTTCAACCTTTGAATCAAGTAGCCCCTGATACACCTAATGGTTCACCTATCCATACTCCTAATCACTAACCTCCTCACTCTCCACCTAGACTCATGGCAGGTGTAAATCCAAATCAGCCACCTAACCCACCAAATCCACCACCTGCTTGGAAAGCGAGATCACCTCTAAACCTAGCATCTCCTCTATATGACGTACCTTAATCTTTTGAGAAGATGCTTCCCAAGTTTGATCCAAATGAGAAGATTTTAGTAGATGACCACTTGCAAAGTTTATACTTGGAAATAGAAGGATTAAGAGCTGGGGAACATGAGGATGTAGTCTGTGGACTTTTTCTACATACCCATAAAGAAGCAACAGCATCATGGTATTTTGGTTTTCTTGCAAACTCAATCCCAGATTGGGATACCTTTGAAAGGATTTTCAGAATTAAATATGCAGCCCAAAAGACACATGCAGCACTAATGAAAGGTTTAGGCACTCTGAAAAAAGAAAGAAAGGAAAAGGTACATAATTTTACTCAAAGGTTTTCTGTTTACCTCAAGAATTTATCTGCAACTGATAAGCCCTTTGACAAGGTTCTGATTGAGTATTATACCTTAGCTTTAGGTCCTGACTTGGCTATGTTCAGAAAAGCTCAAGTTAATCCTACATTATTGGAGACTTATGAAGAAGTTGAAAGAGTAGAGGCTGAAAAGGAAAGTATAGAATATTATCTAGAGCAACCTGGAGAAAAACCTTTTGCGAAGAAAGCCTTATTGCTGTCTAAACCTAAAGAGGAGCAATCACATGATTTTGAGGGGATGTTAAAAATGATGCAGAAGATTTCCAACAGAATAATAGATTTAGAGAAATAAAAGGAAGCTCAGAAAGCATATAAGGCGTATTACAAGAGAAGAGAGGATAATCACCAATCCAAACCTCCTTCATACAGTCCAACATCGATAAATTTAACAGAGGTAGGTATGGATAATTTTTGTACTTTCCACCAACAATCCCATTCTAAAAAAAATTGTCCTCAATGGATAAATTCATTGACATTGGTAATGAATCAGCTGTTGGATTCTAAATGAACTAAGGACAGTGATGAAGAGTAAAAGGGTAGTAAAACCACAAAAAAACAAGAAAATGATACCATGTTTCTATAGGACTGTGTCTCACTTTTTGATACAGAAAGAAGTACTTTGAAACCTGAGGGGATACTGGAAATAAATATGACAACAAAAGGCCTATATTTGGTGAATAAAGACAATTCAATGCTCTCAAAGATCAAGAAACTGCAAGAGAATGTCAAGAAACAACCAAAGAACAATGTAGATGGTTAGGTACCTAAAGTCACTATTACCAGTCAAGGTCTGAAGCAAACCAACATGCCTGTTAAGCCTATGAAATACCAAGTAGGTGATGACAAGGAAAATATAAAAAAACCTAAAGAACCAGAGGAAGAGTTACCCACAGAAAACCAACCTATGGAGGAAGTTGTTGAAGCAATTGGGTAAGGGAAAACTAGGTTTAAAACCCCACCTTTCCTTTTGACTTTGGAAATTTTGAATCCTAAGGTGCATAATTGTTTGGTATATTCTGGATCATCAGTAAATTTTATGCCACTCGCAGTTTGTAAAAGGATTAATGGACAGCTTAAACCTACTACTTGGGAAGTTACTCAATTAGACAGAACTAATGTCAAAGTAGTCAGGGAAATGGAGAATTTTCTCATTCGTTTATCTGCAAATGAAAAGATATGTCAATATATTGCTATTGTGGTGGAAGACATACCTGATGGTTATGGAATTATTTTGAACTGAGACTGGTCAACGATGTTAAAGGGGTATTTTGCTTCAGATTGGTCACATTTGTGGCTGCCTCATAAAGTAGCCCCAAATCAGATCAAAATATTAAGGGAACCCTACATGAAACAAACTGTCACTAAGTTGGAAGAGGAAAATGAATCAATAAATTTTGTATCGGGGAATTATCTAATTGAGCTTGAAGAAACCAACAACATAGTAGACACCCAGCCCGATCTCCCTCAATGTTCACAGGATGATGAGATTGATTGTAAATTAGTAGATGCAGTTTTTGTTTCAAGAATGGTAGAATTAGATAATGGTTAGGTATTTCACATCTGCAGTCAAGCCTAGCCCCTTAAATTACAAGTTGCTAGATCTTTAGGGGTGGGCAAAGAACTGATCAGGTAGTGGTTTAGTTCTCAAATTTTATTTTTCTTGGTTTTTTGCTCTTGATGCCTGATACATAAATAATTTGACGTAGTTTTTCACTTTGTTTTGCTATTGTTGTTTCTAGTTACTTTTGATTTGGTTTGAATAAAAGAGGAAAACTTTTGGTTGAATGGAAAGCATCAGGGTTCTCGATTAACTGAAATCTTTGGGATAAGACTGTGTATTCTTGTTTGAACTGATATAATTTCTTATAGTAAGTAGTTTTCCTAAATGGCTATGAACTAATTGAAGTCCTGCTTAATCCCCAAAAATAACTCGGGATCAAAAGGTCTAGAATACTATTTTGAGGCTCCATCCATTTCACATCTAAAAAATTCCTAGGGGGTGACAACAAAAGACTCACAGAAAGGAAGCAAGGTAAATAGTATATTATATATAAATGATCCCATTCCAAGATTTGAAAGCCTAAAGGCTACTAAGAGTCAAAAATCCTAAAAGAAGCAATACATATCAAAGCAAAGTATCGAATCATATGAATACAAATTTGGAAAAAGTTCTTCTCTGTCCATGAGATAAAAATTAAATACATCTCTCACACAAAAGGAAACTATGGATAGAGGAGCCTGAATAAAATTCAGAAAGAAAGGCATAAGGAGGACTCAAAAGAACAAAAGGTTCAAAAGGCACAAAAGTGTAAAATCGCATGGGAATGAGGAACAAATGAATATTTCTATTTACCATATGTTACAATTCTGTGGTGTCCAAGATGGAAACTACCCAAAGACAGAGGTAAAATAAAATGCATCTACTAAGACTCAAAAGAGTTATCCTGACTTTGAGATTTTGGTGTTCCCATTTCCAAAATTGGACTATCATCAATGATTAAAGTGCATATGTTTTCCATTGTATGAATACAAGCATCTAGAAGAATTCAACTTATTAGCTTAATGGCTAAACAGTCTATTATTGAGGGAAGAGTTGATTCAGAAATCTGGGGTTCACCAGGTAGTCACCAATTGTTGCAGCTGCAACGATTTCCCAAATTTCTAAAAATTTGGGACCCTCTCTTTAAATTTGTCTTGCTTAGCTTGGTTGGGATTGCTTGATTTTACTGCAATTTTGAATTTTTGAGGATAATTGTTAAATGAATATCTTTATGTTGATGCTACCTTTTATGACTTACAATGATTTCTTACTCCACTGTTGGAATCTGTTGAAGCTATGAATTGGAACCATAGTTAACTACACATCTGTCGTTGCAGAGGTGCAGTTGAATGAAGATCTGATCCAAAGTGTCACTTTCCACCAATGCGCTTTCTTATAGGCGTCCTTATTTGAAAACCGTCGGAACTCTAGTGCTTTGCAGTACCACCATTTCGGATGACAGATTGCGAGCACCATGACAGATGTTTTTATTTATTTTTATTCCTGTCAGTTTTGTTTCACAAGGCCTTAGTCTATTTTTCTCTGTCGTTGCAGCTCTAGAATGGACTAATCTTCCAATTTAGTTTTCCCTTTGGCCAATGTCTAATTCTTTGCCGATGTTTCTCTTAAGTTTTGATTCTATTTTCTCTTTGAATTTGACTGGTCTACAGAACTCTTTGTCTTTATAGCTTCTACCGTTGTGGTGTTCCAACCAACCTATGGTCCGAGGCTATAGCCTAGTTGAGCTCTGATGCGGAGTTCATTTTTTCTCGTCGATGTTTTGCTTTGGATTGTGAAACTCACAGTTGTTTAGTCTTCCACCATTGTGGCACATTAGCAGACTTGATCACCGATCCCTTAGTTACTCTGCCACTCGATTGTCTTGTTTTTCCCACCGAATGTTTTTACTGGGAGATATATATATATGGGGGATTTGGGGCATTTTTCTATTATTTTACCTGTGAACCCATGCGTGTGTTGTCATTGTCGTTTCAAACTAGGCATTGTACTTGTTGTCGGTAGCTCATTCATAGGTGGTGTCGCAATGGAAGCTCTCGTATTCTTCTTGTCAACTGCACATCTCCTTGCCATGTAGGAAAATCATTGGATTCTACCCCTTCATTTGAGTTTTGAACTAGGGTTGTCATCCTTGGTTAAGTTTTCCCTCTGTGGTTAATAGACACCTAGGTTTATGGTTTTATCAGCATATATGTAGTTCATTTCGACATTATGGCCATCCAAAGGGGGGTTTTTTGTTTTCCTGATGATTATTGCGGTGCCGTTATGAATTTTCAAACCTCACCCGACTGTTTGGGAAACTTGTGCAGAAAAGAGTTACGCTATCTGCACCAGTTTTTTCTAGTTTACGTATGGCCATCCGAGGGGGGGGTGGTTTCCTTTCTTTTGCAGTAGGTAGGCGTTTTTCCCTGGTTGGGTTCGAAATGCCAAAGGTTTTGGTCTTTCTGGTGATTTGGTTGCTCACATGTTTGGGACTAGGTTTTTGGTTTTTTGAGGTTGCACCTCATTTTGATGGGATTGGCGACAGGACATTTTGTTCTGGAATTGATAGCGCCGAGGATGTATTTTTTATGAGACTGTTTTCTTTGCTGGGAGAAAACTTACAGCGTTAACAAAGTTATGGTGTTTTTTTTTATCATGCTGAATTTTGGTCATGAGCAGGATTTAGGTTTTTTGTAGACTTATCTTTTGGAGAAGTAGTTGATAGTAGCACTAGTTCTATATTGTACATAAATTTAGCTAGGACTACCATGGCGGAGGTAAAATATTATATAGTTTTCTTCGTTTTTCTTGAATATTGGTTGAATAGATAAAGGGGCCTAAAAGACTTTTGTTGTATGACAGGGAAAAATTTTCGAGTATGAGATGTCAAAAAGGAAGAAAAGGAAATCCCCTGTAGTGGAAGAGGAACCTGAGGTAGAAGTTATCACAAAGACTGAGTATATTTACGAAGACACCAGATTAACCACAGGAGTGGAACCTGAATACAAGTGGGGCGAAATTTATAGACTGATATCACACCATGAAGTGCCAACACTGGTTTTGAAGAAGAAATGATATATGCTAATATTGAAAGATTTGCTTTAATGAAGATTGCCACCAGGCCTAAGATTTTCCCATGCTCAGAAGTAATTGGATGGATCCTGCCTAGGGCAGACGTAACTACAATGATTCTAACGAATACTGATAACTAGGGCTATGCTTCTTATATCCCTGGGTATGTATCATTAGCTTACCACTTACCAGAAGCCTAGGCTTACATAACTGAAGGACGGTTGAAGGAGATTAACCTAGACCTGGTTGAAACTCTAAAAAGAATGATCGTACCTGGTAAAAATTTCCAAACCAGACCATCAAGGGAATACGACACAGCTACCTTAAGAACCCCGTATAGGTTCATTGCTTTAATGCTGAACATAATCTTTGGGAGAGCCCACGAAAAAAGTTTTAAGTTGGGATGGGTTCCTACCATCTTTTGTATAGCCACCCAAGGGACTGTGTTCAACCAGGCGAACATTGTGTCAAATAGTCTCTCAGCTTGCATTGCTTCAGCCCTAGGAGGGGTGTCCTAGAAAAAATCTGAGTACTACATGAGCTCCATATTGATTGATTACATACTATGTACCCAGTCATTCCCAAACCTAAGGTGTATTTGGGACAGAGACAGAACACCGCTATACACAGCCTACAAGCCATTATGGGCACATAAGTACTACAATCATTACAGAGAAGTGTGTGAACACTTTATTATGCCTTTGTATACATGATTTTCTTGAAATAATGCAACTGCATGTCTAAAGAGGCATTGGAAGTCATTGAGGAGTATGTTGATTACTACTTAACTGAGGACGGGATGTATATTAGAATGTATGGATGCTCCAGGGCACCTTCGATGCTTGCAAAATATGCCAGTGATTATGTGGTACACAAGGAGGCATCCAGGCAGGTTTTCTTGGATGGCATAGGGAGTTTTTTGTTTGAGCACAAGAATGCAACTTATCATCCCATACCATTAAGATTGGGAAGTTATAAGTTTTCAAGAGTTATAAAGGCCGATGAGTTTGTAGAGGAGCTGGAGAAATTTCATTTGGAGAAATAAACTTCCATAAGAATTATTCTTGGAATAAAGTTGTAGAACACTGCAAGGAAGCCAATGTGCATTTTGAATATACAAGCCATTGGGATAAGGATGAATCAATTTTCTGAAATGTAGAAAATGTGACTGCATTAAAAAAAAGATTCAAAAAGAAGATCACTACTAAAGGTGGGAAAGGCCAAGCTGAACAAAAGAAAGCAGATGAAGAGGAGGCTAAGAAAAGAGAAGAAGATGCTAGGAGACTAGCAAAGGAGGTTGAAAGTTGGCTTAGAAGTGAGGAAGAAGAAAAGAAGAAAACTGAACAAGAAGCAGCTAAGAGTGCAGAGGAAGTTGCCAAGAGGGAAGAAGAAGAAAGGAAAAAGAAAGAGGATGAGGAACTCAGGAAATAGGAAACTGAAATACTGAAACTGACAGGGTCCACGACAGAGCAACAAACTTTTGACCTTGCAAACACTCAAGTTTAGGATCTGGGTAATCCTGATTCTCAAGACCTGGATGTAATTGCTAGCAACACCTTAGGATAGGTTGTTGTTTCTAGCCTAATACTGATCGGTTTCGAACAAAAGAAAGGGGAAGAAGTTCCAGACTTCAATACCATTTTTTACGACAAGGAAAAGAAAAGAATTGTGAAGAGAACTGAAAATAAAGTTGAAATTGGGAGGCAGCCAGGGAAGATGATAAATGATAAAACATTGCTACATGGAATAGAAAAAAACCTGAGACTCACTATCTGAGCTGGAGTAGCATTGATCCATGCCTCTGAAGATAATGTGGATCGAATAATGACATACCTTGAGAAATCAAGGAAAAATGCTACCCAGCTGAAAGATACACTGAGAAGGGAGAGAGAGGAAAGAAACAAATTGAAAAGGAAGTTTGAAGACATGGAAAATGAAGTAAAGTATTCAAAGGCAGAGCTTCAGTCCCTCCAAGTAGACAAGATGTCTTTGGAAGTTTCCTAGGAAAGCTTATCAAAATTGTAGAAGGAATATCAGGAGCTAATGACAGAAAAGAATGGGCTGAAAATAACATATGAAATTCTTCATGCAGAACGAGACCAGCTGCAAGGTAAGATTGGTAAGATGGAATTACAAAAGGCTACTTTGGAGGAGACAGAAAAATAATCTTAGGTGCAAGTAGTAGAGTTTAAAGAACAAATTGCTTCATTAGCAACATCTTTGGAAGAACCCAGGGAACAACAAACCAACATTTAGCCTTTAAAAGAACATGTTTTAACACAAAGAAGAAAAATGCATAGGCTGCAAGTGTCCATAGAATAAGATAGGTGCAAGGTTTTGTAGGTAGATAATAGATTAGAATAAATTTTGGAGACTTCTTCATATTTTGTAGACAGATCTCAAAACATTTTAGAAGTCCTAACGGGAAGAATAGCGAGATTGGAGGCCAATGAGGATATCCCTACAGACTTACCAGCAAAGGATCAACAAGGCTTAAAACAAGATTATGACTTGTTAGAGTTGGCCATAAACACAATGAAAGAATTTAAGAATGCTGTAAAGAAAACGAAAGGAGCTTGCATCGAGTTTTGTAGAAGACTGTTGATCACTTACAACCGATGTCAGGTATCTGTTGAGCTGAGAATAGACGCATTTCCAGACCACGACCTATGCATAGAGATGTTACAGAACATATATCAAGAAGATGAACAGAGAATTCAACAGGTCAAGGTCCTGAACGAGTAGATCTTGAAAGATGAAGTAGCTCATTCAGCGGCAGTGTGCAGTTACTGGAAGATCAACTATGCTTAAGTTCAACCAAGATTGAAGTAATTAAAAATCAGGCTGCAAAGTTTGAAATTAATATTCATTTTCTTGAGCCTTCTGAGTTCGATAACATTGCATTAGAAGCCTTAGCATGGAAGACGTTCCTGATCAATCAAGTGGGGCCCTCCACTTAAGTGCTTTATTAGTTTGTTTAAATATAATATATTGTAAATTGTATAAGCACTAAATATGAGACAATTGTGGGAGATGAAACGTTGGGGAAGCCCAGGGATCATTTGGGGGCAGCCAAAAAGTTTTTTTATTTTGAATAAGTATAGGAGAGTTAGATAGAGAAAGGGCTTTTTCCTAGTGAGACTTGTGAAAAACTTATTGTAAGAGGAACTATTTCGTTTTGCAATAATATAATTACAATTTTTTCCTGTTGGAGAAAGTGTTGTGTGGAATGTTCAAATGTCATGAAATGAACAATGTTGAAGGGGAACTATTTCATTTTTAGCTGTGTTTCATTAACTGTGAGATCGTTCTAACCTTCTGAACCTATGTTCTTGTATGAATTTTCTCTGGTTTATTTTATGATAATTTCCACTATGAGTAATGAATGTTTTAACAAATGACGAGCTATCTTGTTGTGCATTACTCTATTCATGTTTATGTGTTTTGGTTCTAAGAACAACTACCTATGATTTATCTTAACATATGAGTAGTAATACATTACTCATTAATTGATAATCTTGCTCCCTAGGGACAACGTAGTTAGTCTTGTTTTCTGTTGTGTGTGATTTAGATGCGAGAGAGTTTAAGACAAGAGGTAAGAACCTGCACATCACATTGTGACTGCTCCTCATATTCTTTATCAATATGCATGTTAGATAGGCACTTGCATATCATAATTAAAGTTAAAAACACAAAAATGCACATGGTGGACCAGGCCGCAACTGGTAAAACCCTTTATTTTTGTTATTTGACCTATAGTAGCTAGACCGCAAATCGGATGGATTCCCCATACCAAACAGTCACGGGCTAGTTGGGAATGTTGACTGGGGAGAATCCCTTGCTGTTGTCACCTATGATTTTTCAGGCCTCAATATGGTGAGAAAGATGTCACTTCTTTTGAGAATGCATCTACAACCTAGACAATGGATGGTAGAATACATTCCTCTAATGATCAAAGTGAGACAAATGAATTTCCATCTGAAATTGGTCGTTCAAATGTTGAGTATTTTTCATTGCAAGGTGACATAGTGCATTCACGGAAAAAAAGGAAAAAGGGCCAATGGGATGCATGGAGAAAATTAAAAGCTGATTGGGTCTCAAGATACCCATGTATTGAACCAATACCTCCACCAAATGAGAATAAGACCTCACGAGAAGTTAAATGCATTTCATGTAGTTGGAAACTTGGGAAGGTAGTGAAATTACAGATGAAGTTAGACGTAATCGAGAATCATGTTGGGAAGGTGTATGATAAGAATAAATCTATTGCCAGATGGAAATCTGTTAGCGAATGTCGACATCTCCAATTTGAAGTGGAATATAATGAATTCTTACTAAATAAGAAAAAAATCAAGGAAAGTGTAGGAACCATGAAATCTCAATTTGGAAAGATGATGGAAACAAATTTGTTATCAAAGAAAATACAATTAAGCACTATATTTCACCTCCTATCCAATGGTCGTCCTATGATAGATTATCCAAAAATGATGAAATATCTATCTTTTATTAAAGTGCCAAATTTTCCATCTTCTCATTGGTCTTTATCGAGTGGTTGGGAATGGGGAAAATATCTAGCTCAAGTAGAGAAGGATGATATGGAAGAGAAGATTGTAAATGCTAGATTTTTGTCACTGTCTTTCGATGAAGTTAAGGCTATTGATAATACTTCTGGATTTGCATGAACATTTATATGGTCAATGACCATATCAGGCATTCCTATCTACTTGGAATTCATAAAATGACCAAAATTTCTACAACACAAAATATTTATGAACTTGTTATTGATAGTTTGAAGGAAATTGGTGGTATGGATCATTCCATGATTGCAAAAAAGTTAGTATGTGTTGGAGCAGATGGAGCATCAGTAATGCAGGGACAAAGTAATGGCCTTTGTGCTAGAATGCAACTCTCAGCTTCACCATATATGCTCAGTATTCATTGTATGGCTCACAAGATGAATCTTTCATTTAAAATAGTGAGAAACTTTTCATTGGTTTCTAAGGTTGAATATCTTGTACGTGAGGTTCATGCATACTTTTGTCGGAGTCCCAAATGATTTTTGGAGTTTAAATTTTTTTTCTTCTGATGGTGTTACAAATGGAAAAAAACTATTAAAAGATGTTTATACAAGATGGATATCATTGAAAGGACCAGCTGAAAGACTATTCAATGAATTTGCATCCTTGGTAGGGGTGATGTATGAACATCGCTTAAGTGTAGAAAAAATTCAAACTCTTCTATTTCTACTAACTGATATAGAGACATTATTAACATTGGCTAGAATTCTCCCTATGCTTAATGAAATGAATAACCTCATGAAGATGGCTAAGAGTCGCACGATGTATATTGTTGAATACATAAGAGGAAGAAAATTAACATGTCTTGCATTGGATAATTTGTATATTAGGGAAGAGTCTTTTACAGATTTAGCATTTACAAATTGGAGGAAGATAATCAATATAGAAAATGTTGAATTTTTTTTTAAGTTTGATGAAAAAGGGATGCTATGTATGGAAGTTCATGGGAATATGGTTCCCTTTTATTATAATGAAAAGATAGGAAGATCCACCAAACATTTCCCCGTCTCAAGAGAACAATTTCACGATGTTGTAATTTCAGTGAGAGATAACTTGAAAGAAATTGCAAAATCATTATCATCAGAGACAAGAGAACGGTTTCCTCGAGCTGAATTGTTGGAGGCCATGTCTATCGTATACCCTCAATATTGGGACCATAGTCAAAATTTAAAAATTGTACAAGCTGACTTTATAAAGAAAATCAAGATTTTGCAGAGCCATTTTTGTCGAGAGGCCGAGATACAAGGAGAAAATAGTCAAGGTATTTTAGAGAAAGAAAAAATGATAGATCAATCTCAATGCTTTGGTAAAACAATGTGGGGCCAATTTTCTCCATCATATAGTAAAGAATATGGTGCAATTACAAGATTATGGACTAAGCTCAGTGGTAGCGAATTGCTACGGGAAAGAATGTCTGAATATTTCAAATTAGTGGATTTATGTCAAACCATGATTTTGGGATCAGTGGAGGATGAGAGAATGTTTAGTGCACTGACATTATTGAAGTCAAAGTTGAGGAACAAGCTTGATAAAATTGTGGATAGATGATTAAGATTATATGTAACAAAGTAGGAGGTTGACAATTTTCCATATGAAAGAGCATTAGATATTTGGTGATCGGATCATGAAAGAAGGGGAGAAAACAATATAACAAATATCTCTAATGAACTTGATGTGGAAGATGAGGACCAGAGCCAGAATGTCAAAAATGAGGACTAGGGCTAGAATGTGAATTGGAAATTGGATTTCACCTAAGATTGTATATGATCTAATATACATTAAGGAATCTTGAGTCTTATTTTTTTCCATATGTTCCATGTACCCTTGTTGGTGATCACTATATGTGAATTTGAGGTCATGTTTTAGGTAAAAATAGATTCTACATTGTACTTTTTTGTTGTAACATTGATTATTTGAGCTACATTACCTTCATGCAACTTATTTTAATACTGATGTTTTGATATTTATCTCTTACATTGTCTCTTTCTTGTCTATGATAGGAAGTGATGGTGGTATTTGAGAAAGCTAGGCCTACGATCTATCTCTTCACATAGATAGTGTCCTAACATTAAAGGATAAATAACTAATTTGACAACACTTTCTCTAAGAAAGAATGAGCTCATTCAAGTACATGAAACCATGTTGGTTTTTAACAAGAATATATTGACAAAGTTTTATGGTTTGTTTATTGCTTTTGTTTGAAGCATTTTGTCGCTTTTTGAATTTTGTGTGTATTTTGGTTAAATATTGTGTTAGTCCCTTGAATGCTTATAGTTCTCATTTGATGCTTGATTTAGCCATTTGTTGTAGCTTGAATCAAGACTGGTTTTAATCAGTTTCCATTGATTTAGGGTTTGAGAAAAGATATTTTTATTACATTTTAGTTGCATGAATTAATTGTCTTCACTTTTTCGAATCTTGATTATTTTATGTTGATTGCATATTTTCTTTTCAAATACTTATCATTATTCAAAAAAATAAATGAGCTCTACATAGCTAAGCGAAGAGAAAAATGGTTTATGCACTAGGTTCCTATGAATTGATCGTAGGATACCTATTCGCACGAGACCAACATTCATCTAATGCAATAATCAATTGGCATAATTATAATGCATAATTGTATTAGCCTCCAGTGACAACTATTCTTCCAGAAGACTTTCATTATCAACCAAAGAGCTTGTGAGGTTGTTTGTACTTCATTGATGGTACTGCTTCTCTAATGTTTAATTCCTATATATGGTTGAGGCTATTGCTTTGTTTTTTTTGAGCTGGGTTGTAGTCTTTATCGGGTTGCTAAACCTTACTAAACCTTACTAAACCTTCCTAGGATGATGTGTGATTGTATTAATGATTCTATGTTGGGTTGTGACATTTGTGACCTTGCTTGAACTTGTGGGTTGTTGTAGATAGGGCCATGAATTTTTGGGCTTCTACATATGGCTTGTGAACCTTGTGGGCTTCTAGATCTGAGCCATGAATACTTGTTAAATTGTTAAACTCATCCATGACCATTTAAAGGATGTTTGGATTAAGTTGTGATCATTGTGAGACCTCTATGTTTGAACCATAAATGTCCTAAGGTTTGTTCATCCTATTAGAAAGGGATGTAATTGTTTTAGGCATGTTTGGAGTAGGCTATGACTGTTGATTGTTTTGTGACATGTTGATATAGGTCTGTAATAATGAATTAGTATCTTTATAATAGTGATAGATCAGATTTGAAGCAGTCCCAAACTGATGTGTTTTCATCCCTTATAAGAATGGAAATAACTGAGCGATGTGTGTACTCATTCTCCAGCATGTGTGGTGTACAACTTCACCTTCCTTTCCCCTATATTCTTAAAACCTATATAGCCATGCCTAGAGCCAAGTTCCAACAATTTCACCTTGATCCCAGTTGTTGGGTAATGTGACTTGTGAGACAAAGAAGGTAAATGATTTAATTGCATCCAATTGCTTCCATCATCATCATCCTTGGATCTTGATTCTTCCTCTTCATCATGGTGAAGGTTATCATATATTTGTTAAATTCTTGATCTTGAGGAAGATCAAAGTAGAGCACCTCTTATTTCTTCAGATACTTCTTTATATTCTAATAGGATCCTCTTTTGTGGTTATTGAATCCATCTGAGTTCACTGAGGCATATATTATATCTAGGGGAGCCTCAAATTCCATGTCTTTAATGGTGACTATGGATCCCTTTGGCCTAGAAAAGGAATAGTATGGTGGGTCATCTAGAACTTTAGGAAGAGGAGCTAGGAACACTTGATTTTCCACTTGATTTTAATAGAAGCAAAGCATATTGGAAAGGAATCCTTTGCCCAAATGTAATTCTGGTATTTATGGTGGGGGTATCATATCTTCATGGTATAGAAATATCTGGATTCCACTCAGATTATATTTTCTATATGGTTCATCATAGTTGGCATATTCCCTTACATTGCTGACAGAAGGAGCTGGCATTCTTTGTATCACATTTAGGGGAAGCTTTAGTGCCCAGTTTGATTTCCAACTCAACCAGCTGAGGTGGTCATCATCCCAGGATGCATACTGGAATATTTGACATGTTGTTTAGCTATTGGGCCTTAAACCATGCTTATTATGGAAGTTTATACTTTCTTCCACATCTGGCCTGGCAGGAATTCTATCCTCCTCCCACAGTCCATTCTTCAGTCTTGACATAGTTTGCTTCTTTACAGATTATGGAAGCTTATCCTCTATTGCACTATTGGCTTGGAAAGAATTCTATCCTCCCATAGCAAGATACTTTCATGTCTGGAAACATAGTTTGTTTCATTATCAGTCACATAGTTGTGAACTTGTATGGAATTCATTAATGTATTCATGCCTTTTGTATTGTTTGTGGAGTAGCATAGGAAGCAAGTGTCATAACCCCAATTTTTCGAAAAAATTTAAATTTTTTTAAAATAGCATATATTCTTAATAAATGCAGCCATTAACTGAATTGATTAGTTTTATGTTACTAGAATTATAACTGAATGATCTTTTGATTATAATTATCCTTAAAGAATAGTTTCTTTTCAGTTACTGATTTGTTTTCTGTTTGCGACTACAAGGGGGATTGTCATGACAGACTGGGCTTACTTAGCTTCGGAGCTAATGCAGCAGTTTTCCTTCTCTTACAGATATACAGGTAATATGTTCGGGTCGCTGCTAACAAATTTCTAAAGTATTCAATAACGATTCGCTGTACAAATTTATTCAGTAAAAGTATATACATGCTAGTCATATTTACCAGGATTCTAAAGGTAAAGCTTTAACTATAATCTCTTTTAAGACCTTACTGATAGAGAGTTGAATTCTACTAGTAAAGATGATAGATATTTTTCCTTCATGATAGCAGGATTAAGTATCCTTATGGAGTACTGAACCATTTGATGTGTCTACTGAAATGCAAGTGTAAAAGTAAATAAATGTTTCTTATTTAGCACAGTAAGTATAACTGGTTTACCACATCAAGATCTAATTTTTAATTGCTCATAACTACTGCATCCAAACAATATTGAAATGGTAACTGCAACTGTAAAAAGATAAGGAGGTTTAAGTATCAAATCTATACTTTTCTTATTTTAAGTATTCACAAGGTTTATTACTTGATACAAAACTTCCTTTAATACCTTAAGGATCTACATTGTTTTGGAATACTACTTTTATTCCATGTTCAAATTTTGTATGGAAACAAAACCTTCTAAATTATTCCAAGGTTTATTATACTCATTATTAGAATATTGTTTCTATTCTAAAGTCAAAGGTTTGTTGGTAATATTACGGAACATTTTCATACTTATTATACTCAAATGCCAATCACGATAATCATGTCCATACTATCAAGCCAAGAATGTTGAGTTTTCTCAATCTATCAGTCAGATATTGACTTATAATATCTTCTATAACCCTTGGGCTTGAATTTATTAAAAGTCTATTTGTCACCATGAAAATGGTTCTATGAATATTAGTAGTATTGTTATCTTACAAACAAAGAAGGTTCACCAGGTTAAGAGTAAAACTACCATCATGTTCAAATGATCATTTCATAAGAATTATTACAATTCTATAAACCTTATATTATTATTCCCTTTACTCCATTTGCAAACTATTGCAATATATAAAATAGAAAGAAAATAAGTTTATAAATAAATTGGTCCATGGTAATTAATCTTACTTCTTTACTCTTATATCTTATTATAAACAAAAAATACAAATCTCCATACCTAATTGTATGAGACCGATGATGAAACAAATCCATACTATAATGTTTTATAAACACTATCCTAATGTTTATATGGTAAATTTTATAACGCGGGTGATGGCTTATGGTATGATGAACCTTATGGAACCCGTGCGAATGATTAGGGTTGTGAAAATAAATCATTGGTGATTCTTTGTCGTGGAACATTATATTTCCTACCCACTGCATGTCAATTATCAACAAGACTACGTGGACTCTTCCCAGCCACGCACTGTCATTTATAAAGGTTTGACTTAACCCTAGTCTTCATTTCTCCACTACCTGCGGGCCTTCGGCCGCTCTGCAAAACCTCCTGGTCCATCTCGCTGCTCGCACTGTCTGCTAGTCGACTCCTTTGCTGGTTTAGTTCCTTGTGGTTTATCTGCTGCATTGCGTGGAGGGTTACTGTGTTGAGTAGTTTGTTGTTGACTACTGAGTAGTGTTAAAATACTTAGGGTTTCTCCATAGTGACAGGTACTCCTTTAGTTTCCCGTGAGCTCAACCTTCTCTGCAACGAATGAAGGGTTTACCCTTCCTCCTGCTCGTGGTAGTCTTATTGTTCGTTGCTGGCCATATTTCTATTAGGCGTTAAGGTAAGTTATAGTTTTCTTTCGTTCTCTTTTTATTTAAAACAAAAGCTTAAGCAACAATAGCTGGCATGATTTTAATATTTATCTATCTTTGTTACAGGGTTAAACTTCTCCTTTCGGCGTGGAAAGGTGCAGAACTTCGGCAGCTGGCTTCTCCCGGTAAGCCTGGTTTTACCCAAGGAATACTCCTCCTTGCTGGTCCTCTAGGGCAGTCATGGCTTTGAATTCATGGTTTGTAACCCTCGTGGTTACCTTGGTTCAGTATGGTGAACCTGAACGCTGTTTAAGATAGTTTCACTCTTTGTTTAGCATGTGTGCTTGGCTGAAGCCAAGACCGTGGGTTTTGGGTCTTCGTTTGATTACTGTTTAAGCATGCATGAATATTAATATTGTACAGGCTGTAAGCTTTATTTTTGTAACTGATATTGGTAGCCGTGAGGTGCCAAGGAGATGAAACTCCGCTTCCAGTACATACTTTAAGTTTTTATCAGGGTTTACCCTGAATTTGGAGCTATGCACTGTCCATGCTACTTTATTTAAGTTAATATTATGTTACTTGTACAGTTTTGAAACTATTACTATTTAAACTTGGCTTAATAATCCTAATTGTCCTCGATACCTTTGAACTCTGTGAATTTTGATAAGTACTAGATTTATTCTCTGTAACTTATTCATGGTATTCGCTGGCAGGGTTTTTACTGTAATTTTTAATAATATTCTGGATAATTATTATAAATTGTTATCATAGTTTTACCATTTAAAATATGAATGTTTTTAATAACCTATTTTAGGTTACTGACAGAGTAACCTTAAAAACAGGTTTTATATTATTACTTGTTACAAGTTACCCTACCTGGAATTGTTTATTACCTTACTACTAGCTCTGTTCTAAATACTTTTATATGTATAGAAGGAAATAATAAAATGTTCTCTGTTTATATAAAAATAACCTATTAATAATGTATTTCAGTACTTATTATTACATATACTGCATTTCTGAATTTACAAAGGTTTTCAGTT
>LPNX010303932.1:50156-67216 GCA_001517045.1 Pseudotsuga menziesii
ATAACAGTTCTGTATTCTATTTGATCTCAGTCGAAATAAAATAAGATTTAGTACTTAAAAACTACATCCCTAACCATACATACAGACTAACACAACTAGATTTTTAACTGTAGAATCTAAACAATATTTGAATACTCCTACTATCAGTGTTGTTCTCTTTAGCATACAAAAGTTAGATTCTTTCAAACCAGAAGAAAACAATTATAAGGTTTACACAGCAAGTACACTTAATCTATCTTTTCATTAGTACAACTATTACATTCTTCTATCTGTTCCTTACAAATAATAAGATTACTGAGAAAGATATACTATATCAGAGATTAGTTTTTATCTATGTACATAAACAGTTGTCAGTAAAACAAATAATGTCTTCTGATGATAAGTAAAGAAAATAGTCTACTATTTTACCATCTCATCATACTATCTTTTATAATTTTTACCCCTGTGCTGGAGTACGATTTGGTAAACCCTGTTCATGTATATGTAACTTCGGAAGGTATTCTTATATGTATTTTGTATATTGTAACCCGATGTTTATTCTGGAATGTTTCTATTATGAATTTGAGTCATGTGGTCATGCCCCGATGTTCCGATCGGGAGGATTAATAATGTAATCAAGTCATATCAAGTCATTAGGTAAGTCCCCATAGTTTCGGGGCACTTGGGTTATTATACACTAATTAAGGTGTAGGCTCGAGTAAGTAATTGTAAGTTAAGACTACATGGTTGAGTGCACTTCAAGTCAACGGAAGAATATAAATAGAGAGTGAGAGTCTCTCTATTTATCACTTGTGAATTACATCACTTGCTCTCTCAAGTGTGGCGCACCTTTGGAGAAGGAAATACTTTGGCTTGACAGAAGACAGAAGGCTGTTGTTGTGTTGGGAGGTCATCTTACTGTTTTGGGTTTCATATCTTGTGGTGATACTATCTTAGAGGAAGTTGAGGGGTTTTCTCCATTTATGGTTTCCCCTATCAAAACTCTTTGTGTCTCTTGTCTCATGTGATGTGCTTATGTTATTGCTGTCCTTGTTGTTCTCTCAGTGAAAAGATCCTAACATAATGCTAGCTTAAATGTTGAAAAACTAACATGGTTTCAGAGCTAACATGAGAAGAAGACATTGTGCAGCTACAGGAACTAGGGCTTCCTATTTTGTGGATATTCCTCCACATATTTTCAGCAAAAGTATGCTAGGATGACTCTCCATTGAAGGGTGCATCTCTCTGTCGATGCGGAATCCAATTTCAAGCATTTTCAGTTTCGATGCGGAAATTAGGGATTTCTACAGAAAATGAATTTTTCAGTGAGACCAGTATAGGATTTTTCTCCTCATCAAAACCGAAATTTAGAGACCTGGATCAAGAAATTTGGTTGGGTAAATCTCTGGGAAAGTCAAACCCTAGTTTGACCCCTAGCTAGGAGAAACCCTAAATACTAAAACTGATAAGTTTTGGTACAGTCGCTATATTCCGAGATTGGAAAAGTCTAAGAAGCTAAAAATTGCAGGGGCTGAAGATAAATTCCTGATGAACACTATGTACAAAGGTCAGCCTCTGATTCGCTATATTCTGGGAGATATGATCTCTCCAAGTTAGGGTTCCATCCTCTTCCAGAAATCATCCATAAACAGGACATCTGGGGATATCTGCAATATCTTGGGCTACAGAGGTCCAAATGGAATTCCTAAAGATGTTCCAGAAAGGGAACAGACTTTAATTTTTGTGTTCCAAAGGTCAGACTCAGAAGATGAACCAGTGACATGTGGCATGCCGTTCAACTTCACTATTCTGAACAGTCCTGTAACAGGTCACCTTGGGAAAAGGATCATAAATACCAAATGGTGAAACCAATTCTAACGAAAAATATGTTTTTGGATCAGGTACATGTGAGGTTACCTAAATGATAAATTTCATACATATAGGATCAGTAATTTCGTAGATATCACAGAAACAGTAACAGGCATTTATGCAGAAGAAATCAGAAAATTAGGGCTTCCTGTTCCGGGAGTTTCCCTCCACTGTTTTCAGAAAAGGAGTACATTGGACAGCTCCATTTGAAGAGATCTATCTGTTCATCCAATCAGATCTGAAAGATTCCAAGTTTTGAAAATTAGGGTTTCTGTGACAAACCCTAGATCAACGAACTCCGGGACAAGGACGGACACCTCAAATCGGTAAGATCTAATCCTTTGCTATTTCCATTTGGGGTTCTCATTTCAATATGATATATCACATCAGCTTAGTTAAAAGCTTGCAGAATTTGACAACTTCCAAACCTAGAAGTATATGATCTCTCTGAAGAAAATGGATTGGACACCTACATGAGTATGGAGGTTCCAGTTTCAGAGGGAGATGAGGCCAAAGAAGACATCATGCTCATGCTGCAGAGGATGGTGAACCATCCAGAAAGAGATCCAGATATGAAAGTGAATATTCTTCAAGCAAGGATGAATATGTTCTAATATCAGCTCTCATAGGTAACATTACTCATGGAAGTGATGATTGACTTATAGACAGTGGGGCTTCCAAACATAGGATGGGATTCAAGGAATCCTTTGTAAGACTATCAGAACATGAATCACCTCACAAGGTGAAACTTGTAGATGACTACCAATATCCAATAAAAGGTAGTGAGGAATCTTCATACAAGCTAGACTTTGGAATGTAGGTTGCATTCATAGATGGTCAAATCATCATGTGGCCAAAAGGAAAGACTATCGATGATGCGGTAGTGATTGGAGAACAAGAAGGAGGCTTGTATAAATTGAAGGGATATCCAGATCAAGCCTTGATCCATGACATAGTAGATCCAAATGAGCTTTGACATAGAAGGCTTGCACATGTGCATTACAGAGCACTACGTAGTGCAAGCAAAGCTGTTGAAGGTCTTTCTGAATTTCAAGCTATTTGAAGGGAAGAACAAAATTAGAATATGACCTAAAGAAACCTGGTGAAGAATGCAAAAGTGGTGATGGCCACCTTGAATGACCTCCCAGGATCGTGGAATTCATTCATGTGAGGAATGTGTGCTAGAAGGAAGTGATTACTTTCAATAGACTCTAGAAAGAGAATTCACAAGAAGAGAAGGTGGGAGCAACTGAAGATCAAGCTCTTTCCATCCAAAGAATATCCCTCAAGCAATGAGGAATATGAAGAACTCAACTCTTGAAGAACTTATTATACACCTTAGCTTTTGGATAAGAAATGATGCTATTATGAATGAAGAAGACGATGAAGCAGAAGGCTCAAGAAGGAGTCTACCCTCGAAACAAATAAAGATAAGTATTCAATTTTCATTTCATTATATTATTTTGTTATGCATTTGTTTATATTCAGTTTTTGTATTATGCATGATAGGATGTTTGCATTAATGACAACATACTACTAATATGCATGTGATGGGTAAGTAGCTCATGGTGCTATACAAATTCTCCATTTCTACTTAGCTAGAATGAAACCTCTTTGCTGACATATTGGATTAGTGCACAATCTCAATGTTGTCCTGGTAGAGATGGAAGGCATCTAGAAAGTTTCAGTGAGATATGGATGAATGTTGTATTGGCTAAAGTAGTTGCATGATCATATATTTATGCATAAGAATTTGCCAGTATGAATTTTCCTTATGAAATGTTTCTAACCATGCAAATGCATTTGACTTGTAGGAAAGATCGCATACATAATTGCCTACAAGCAAAGAAGAATGAAGACTTGTTCCGAAGAACAAGTGACGACAGTTTCAAGACAAAGAATAATATGATGAATGCAGTGACATCATTGATGCAGAACCTTCCAGTTCAAGAAGAATGATGTCAGGGTGTATTATCGAGACCTGAAGAGAAGTTCATAGTTCCATCATGCAGTAGATGGAAACATCGTGGGATACAAAACAAGATTCGTAGCATGAGGCTTCTCACGAAGAGAAGGCATAGTCTACGAAGAAACATTTACAACTAATAGAAGTGAAGTCACATGACATGTATAATCATGTGTGCAAATGAAATAAGGCCTTGTACGAGTTCAGAAGAAACCCATGGGATATCACATACATGATGAGCTTGATGAATATCTTAACCTTTGCTACAAGGTTGATAGAGAATGACAAGCTCACAAATGGGTGAAAGATGAACTTTTGAAGAAGTTGAAGATAGAGGATCTTAGTATCCAGTGATCCTAGATGGATACTACTTGTCACTCCAGTACAGAATGTTTCAGTGCATAGAGTATGGAAGACAGAGGGAGTATGATGCTTCGCTTCAGAGGGATTGATTGCAGAAGATCCTGAGGTTCGACATGGTACGACAGGATGGGTAGATTACTGATAACTCTAGGCTTTACTGAGAGTAAAGTGGTTTCCAACCTTTGCTTCAAGGTTGAAGGCAGAAGACCAGTGATGTTCCTGTTATGTGTCGATGCACTATTGTTCTAGGCATGGAAGTGTGGCAGAGTATGGATGGAATCTTCCTTGGACAAGGGAAGTATGCAGTAGAGATCCTAAAGAGGTTTGGGATGATGGACTTCAAGGCTATGGCTACACCTATGGCATCGAACCTAAAGCTATTGAGTGATGCTTCTTCAGAGACAGTTGATTCTACGATGCATCGTCAGATGATTGGGTCATTGATGTACCTGACGAACACGAGACCAGATATTTGCTTTGTTGTGAACACCTTGAGCCAGTACTTGACAGATCCGAGAAGTGTTCATTTAGTTGCTGCAAAGCATATTCTGAGGTACCTGAAGGGTACAATTGATTATGGGCTCAAGTATGATGCGAATCAGAAGATTAACCTGGAGGGTTATGTTGATTCAGATTGGGCAGGCAGTGCCATCGACAGGAAGATTACTTTGGGATGCTGCTTCAGTATGGGATCAGGTGTGATCTCTTGGTTTAGCAGGAAGCAATCTTGTGTGGCACTGATTATAGCTGAAGCAAAGTATGTCGCAGCTTGATCAGCTAGTTGTGAGGCAGTGTGGCTGCGGAAGCTACTGTCTGATATATTTGATCTCCAGTTGGATGCTACTTGTATACATTGTGACAACCAGAGTTGCGTGAAGTTGTCAGAGAATCCTATGTTCCATGACAGGTCGAAGCATATCCAGATCAAATATCACTATATCAGGGATATGGTGCAGAGAGGAGCAGTGAAGCTCCTGTATGTTGCGACGAAGGAACAGATAGCTGATGTATTGACAGAGCCATTGGCTAGGATGAAGTTTGAGTACTTCAGAGAGAGACTTGGTGTTCTCCAGATCGAGGTTCCTTCCAAGAGACAGTGATGATACCCATAGCCATTCTGACATGGTGAGAGGATTGGTACCTTCCATGGTCAGATGTAAGGGCTGAGCCATTCTGTCATGGTGATAGGATTTGGTTCCTTCCATGTTAGATATGAGTGCTGATTGTCATTCTGGGAATGGAGGCACCTGGTCTGTTACCAGGAACACTCAGTCAGGGACTGAGAGAGCCATTCGGACGAGCAGGTCAGATGTAAGGGCTGAGCCATTCTGGTCATGGCTAAGGGATTAAGTTCCTCCCATGACAGATGTGAGTGTTGGCCATTCTGTCAAGTAGGACAGATGTAAGGGCAACTGCCACTCTCCGGGAGAGTGGAGGTGCCTGGTCTGTTACCAGGTAGCTCAATTAGGGACTGGGGGCCATTCTGACAAGAGTGTAGGATTCAGTTTCTACCAGGCCAGATGTGAGTGCACAAATCTCTCATCATTGTGGTAGGAGGGGCTCCGGCCTGGGTGAGAGTCGTTCATCATTGTGGTAGGATGTGTTCCGGCCTGGGTGAATGTGAAAATCTTTCATCATTGTGGTAGGAGGGGCTCTGGCCTGGGTGAAAGTCATTCATCATTGTGGTAGGATGTGTTCCGACCTGGGTGAATGGGCCATTCTGACGAGTAGGTCAGATATAAGTGCAGAGCCATTTCACAGATGTTAGTGATGTGATGTCCTATCATGTTGGTGAATGTGAGTGCTGGGCCTTTCTGATGTGATTGTAGTTTACTACATGATCAGATGTGAGTGTTGGGCGTTCCTTTCTGACGAGCAGGTCAGATGTAAGTGTTGGTCGTGACTTTCTAACGAATAGGTCAGATGTAAGTGCTGGGCGAAGACCTACAGGAGAGTAGGCCTACAACCAACATGAAAAAGGGCTGGCTCTGTAGAACTTCCTATGACGAGATAGTACACACATGATGATGACCAGTGGAGATCCAGATCGAGCTATGATCTAGATCTAGTTATGATGACTCTGAGAGATCCAGATCGAGTGATGATCCAGATCCAGCAGTAGTGATCCAGATCGAGTGATGATCCAGATCCAGCAGTAGTGATCCAGATCGAGTGATGATCCAGATCCAGTCCAGTGATGATGATCCAGATCGAGTGATGATCCAGATCCAGTGATGATGTACTATGACGATCCAGATCGAGAGATGATCCAGATCCATATGACTTGAAGATGAAGATGACTTGAAGACAAAGATGACTTGAAGTTGAAGATGACTCAAAGACGAAGATGATCCAGTTGATGCAGAGAAGAAGACCAGTGCTGAAAAATTGTGTCGAAAGAATACCTTCCTAGTTAAGAGGGAGTGTTGATGTATATGTAACTTTGGAATGTATTCTTATATGTATTTTGTATATTGTAACCCGATGTTTATTCCGGGATGTTTCTATTATGCATTTGAGTCATGTGGTCATGCCCCGATGTTCCAATCGGGAGGATTAATAATGTAATCAAGTCATATCAAGTCATTAGGTAAGTCGCCACAGTTTCAGGGCACTTGGGTTATTATACACTAATTAAGGTGTAGGCTCGAGTAAGTAATTGTAAGTTAAGCCTACATGGTTTAGTGCACTTCAAGTCAACGGAAGAATATAAATAGAGAGTGAGAGTCTCTCTATTTATCACTTGTGAATTACATCACTTGCTCTCTCAAGTGTGGCGCACCTTTGGAGAAGGAAATACTTTGGCTTGACAGAAGACAGAAGGCTGCTGTTGTGTTGGGAGGTCATCTTACTGTTTTGGGTTTCACATCTTGTGGTGATACTATCTTAGAGGAAGTTGAGGGGTTTTCTCCATTTATGGTTTCCCCTATCAAAACTCTTTGTGTCTCTTGTCTCATGTGATGTGATTATGTTATTGCTATGCTTGTTGTTCTCTTAGTGAAAAGATCCTAACATAATTCTAGCTTAAATGTTGAAAAACTAACAAACCCCAGATGTGGAAAAACACAGTGGTCTTTATTTTTCATCAACAGATTCTATGACTGATAAACTAAAACACTCTCATCAGTAAACCATTTAATAACTACTAGCTTAACATCCAACCATTCACAGTTACTAGAACAAAATAGTTAGGTGACAAAACATGCTTAAGCTTTGGACAACAACAGCAATGGGAGGCCATTCCTCCGTACCAATTCCTGGAGAGCGCTCAAACAACAACTTCTCAGGACCCCTGAGCTTGATCGGGTTTCCCTGGCTGGAACTAGGTGCAGCAATCGTTAGTTACCAGTCCTCAAACTCAGTAATAATCCAGAACTTATCAGTAAGTTCACCCAGCTAACAAGCTGTAATAAACAAGTTACTGCAGCATTCCTCTCAGAACAACTTCCTTACTATTTTTCCCTCTTTCCTCAATGAATTTCCTGAATATCATTCACCTGAATGAATTCTTTCTGGAAAATATTTGAGCAGCCTCAGCTCTCTTCATTGAGTACTTTTAAAATATTTCCTAGGTCTTTTTGGGTTAGTTGCCATTTAATGAGCCACCTTCTCTGATCCCACTTTCTTGGGGGATCATGACCCCAAATATAGGGAAGTTTCCACCTGCAACTTAGGAAGTGTTTGAGGATGTTGCCACTTGTCTTTTTCCCTCCACCTAGTTCCATCCACCAGTTTGACCAGTAACCTCTTTTTAACATCTCTCCCATGTTGTTGTCTCCACAATTTATTTATTAATAATAAAATATTCTGAATTACATTCCACTTCTGTTGACTCTGCTGAGTCATTAGTTCCTACTTAGCATTAATTTAACATAATGTCTCGGGAATATAATAAAAACAATTAACGTTATTTTACAAAATTGGGGTATGTGACAGCAAGGGTAGATTTAGTCAAAGGACCAACACCATTAGTTGTTGATACAAGTACATATTAAGCATAACTTGTAGCACCTATAGCATACTAAGTTCCTATAAAATACCTATAGGAAAAGTGAAGGAAAATAGTATAGGTGGCATAAACTAATGTTCTCTACATATTTTTAACTACTATTGGATCCGACAAATGTATAAGTTTTTGTTCAAGCGGTGGTAGGGGGGTTTATTTTTTATGGGATTGAGACCCCTTGGTCATTTGCTAAATGTTTAGGCTGAATTTGTCTCTCAGCTGTTGTTCTCAGAATCCCTATCCTTTTTGTTCCTCATTTTTGGTCTATCATTTCAATTATTATGGAGTCCTAAAAAATGCCAAACAGAATCCAAACCCCAATTCATCAGTAGTCTAGTATCTTGTGCTTTTTCTTAGATTGTGTATTTCAATGACTGTCAAGGTCATCCCTACTTCAATTTATAAGGTATTCATCTATTATGATGGATCTAGATAGAAATGGGAGATAACCTACTTGTGATGTTGAGTTGGGACTTTTATAATTATATCTACATTGTGGCTCTACCATTTCATTGGGAAACTTGTTAACAAATTAATTATTTTTACTAATTGAAGAGGAGGCTCTACCATTGTGATGTTGAGTTGGGAATTTTTAAATTGTACCTACATTGTGGCTCTACCATTGTGTTGGGAAAGTTATTGATGAATTTATTATTTTTACTGATTGAAGAGGAGGGGTATTAATGTTGAATGGAATCCCAACAGAGGGATATGCCACTTAAGTGAGATAGTTTGTGCTGTTGGTGTGCAATTGGTGGACAACATCTTTCGGCACCGTTGCCAGGGACAAATATTTTTGTTCCTGGATAACCTTTGTTTCTTTTAGTTTTTACCCTTTTATCCTTTTTGGTAGATTTTTAGTCCAATCACTCTATGAAATTAGACTTAAGTGCACCTGGCGACTCCAATGTCAGTTAACACCTCAAGGTATTCTACTAGAAGAAACTCTGTAGGATTGGTCGATTTCATCCCTAACCCCGAAAAGGTCTTAAGGAGGATATTGAACAGACTATCTTCTCGTAGGATCCTTGCAGAACTTGGATCTGAGTCTATTTCAAACATCCACATTTTATTTCCTGAAAACACTAATACCACTATTTCTGACATAATGGGTGAGTATTTTACTCAGCTTGACTTTTCTCAGATAGCAGGTCAACCCCACCGTCTTCCAGACAAAGCTGTCGAGAAGCTCCCAATGTATAGAGGCACTGATGCCATTACCTCCGCCATGCACCTCAGGAACTTTTCTAGGTTTATCAATGCTTATATAAATGATCCGGTCAACCAACATGATGATGTGTATATGAAGTTATTTGCTCTATCTCTGGATGGAAAGGTAGGCGACTGGTATATCAATTTACTAGACAATTCCTTTAATAGTCTAGCAGCTTTCAAAACTTCTTTCACCAACAAGTTCGGTGAAAAGAAAGAACCTCGTCATCAACTTGCGTCCTTGACCAACATAAAGAAGAGAGACATAGAAACAATGGATGAGTTCAATACTAGGTTCAGGAAATTGTCAAATGCCATCCCTACTGAGTATGCCCCAACTAAACCAACCATCCTGGTCTATTACATTGAGGCACTTAGTGGCAAAATGCAGTACCAGATCAGAGACAAGGAGCCTACTAACTTGCTCCAGGCTCAGGAGATGGCAATCAAGATTGATCTGAACATGCAGTCATCTAGTGAATCTAACCTCCACGTTTATTCAAGGTCTTCAACTCCATTGAAAATCAGTGAACCAAAAGACAAGGATCCTTTATCAGCTATTAAGGATGCCTATCAAAAAGAAATGATGGAGATGAAGAAAAATATGGAGGAGGCAGAGCAGAAACGCTTAGCACAGTTAAAAGAAATTCAAAATAGGGTGATCACAATGGAAAGAGCCCAAACTCTATCCACTCCTAGAACCTTTCCGTCCAAGCCAACTTGGAAAAGAAAGCCTCCCAACCATGATCAGAGGCCTCCCCATCAACTAGAGGCTACTAACATGGTTGAGCAGTATAATCCATTTTGCAGGGCATGTGAAGACCTTCATGAAGAATCTTCTTGTTATTATGCATGTTATGTTCAGGAGCATGGTTTTCCATAGGGTTGTGCTCCTAAAGCATCATCAAGTGAGCATGAGTACATAAACTGTGTAGATGACATGCATGATATTTCTGAATAAAGTTGGAGAGAGACAAAACAATATTCAAGAGAGCCTGAATACATTAACACAGTTGGACAACTCCATTCTTTCACCATAGAAACCCAGGGTTAGGTTGAAGATTATAGTCAGCAATTGGATGATCTCACTAAAAACTTTAGCACTAATACTACTAATGAGCATAATGATGATAGTTTGGAAGGTTTACTACCTTGTGACCTTTTTTCTAAAGAAGATGACTATGATCATGAGGAGGGATATAGAATTAGATGTGATACACGTGAGGAAGAATCCCTTACATCTGAGATGGATGATAACTTTGAGACTTAATTAAAAATCCAATCTTAGATGTTTCATGTGATGAGATTCCTCCATGCACTCCACCGGATGACAAATATTTGGAAAGTTGGGTCCCCTGTGATATCTTTGAAACCCATCTTTTTGAAGAAGATGGTTTTGAGCAAAATGAGAAGTACATACATGGACTTGATACCAGTGATGAGGCATCTCTCATATCCGACATAGATGGTGATGATAACTATTGGACTTTTATTGAAAATCCAACCTATGATACCTTTGAAAATATTTTTGAGAATCTCATCTATGATATGTCCAGCAAGGGGAGTTTTTATTCTGAGACTTATGAAAGTTATAAGGAAGAGCAGTCATAGTTTTCATATGATCAGTCAGAATTGTATCCAAGTATCGATAATAAGGATTTGAAAAAGCAGTGCAGTGATGAATCAGATGGGATACAACTAGTTGAAGTTTTTTCTCAGCCATGGTCTTCACGTATAAATGTTCCTTATGTTTTGGAGCACCTTGGGGCTTATACAACGAGTTATAATTTGACAAGCCTTCATTATTAGCATGATGGAGTAGTCGACCTGCCGCATTATCCCGATTTATATATCAGGGCTATCCAGTCATGGATAGAAGTAGCCTGTGTGAGCATCTACCAATTTGGAAAGAAGTTTGACGACATTATTCATGCCCATGATTCCCCATCCAGCCCGCCCATTCTGGATCACCACGCAGGTTTGTATTTTCTGGAAATTGTGTCCATACTTTGGCTGGTAACCAAAGACAAGGCAAAACCTTTTTATATTAATAAAATGCTTAGGTGGCTACACTGGATTTATGATTACACCTAACCTTTTTTGTATCACACTTAGAGTAGGAAAATAGGCTCCTTAAAGTGAGCATTTACTTTAGCATTTTCTTTCTGTACTTAGAAATAAATAAAATTTTCAGCTAAGTTTTGTCATTTTTTTGAATAAAGTAACTTTTGGATCATTGGCTCGTTTTCATAAAACTTGTGCTACTAAGGTTTTCTTGTCAAGTTGAGATGTTTTTACAGGATATGGAAACTAGAGATTTTGGGGTTCTTGTATGCTCTCCTTGCATAAGAGACTAGATCGAGCACACCTCCCATAGTTGGAGCCAGATGTTATCCAACTTTTTGTACCATAAGTTGGGTTACCCGAGGATCCGCCAGTTGACAGACTTGTTCAAATTCTGATTCTAGTGTATCAGTTGATCCGTCTGCTTGTCTGGCCAATATTGGCTAGTCACTTTTTTTTTTGAAATAATTTTGACCATGGCCCCGCGGGGTTTGTAATAAAATGTGCTAGTAGGATATTTTTGAGTGGTTTGGTCTCCTAAGACGTAGAATTGAAAATAGGGTATTCCAGGGAGTTTTTTTCCCCTAACAATTATGCTTTGCCTTCAACCGAGTATAATTGACGAGGTTTTCTCATGCTTCCTCCAAAGCTGGAATGCCCGATGTTGAATTCTGGGCCTTGGGGGGTTATTAGAGCCCAACTGAGTGTTATAATCCTACTAGACATTATTTATATAGATCATGGTCATGTCCTAAGTCATCTGGACACATAAAAGAAATTTCAAAAACATCTTTTTCGAACAATGAAAAGTTATTTTTTAATTTTTAATTATGTTTCCTAAGTTTTTTGGGTTAATTTTTCCATAAATTAAATGGAAAAAACCCGTTCATGATACGGACTCAGAATTCAGTGATTGAAGGCTCTAACCTTAAGCCAAAAATCATTCTTGATCAGCCAGCCAGTCAGAACCAACTTTCAGATCAGCAATCAAACACATAATGCCTTTTTACTCAAAAAAGTCAGTTTTGAGTAAAAAATGTTTTTTAGTAAAAAAATGATTTTTATTAAAAAAAAAATGATTATTTTGGAGAAAACTAAAACTCCAAATTAATCCAAATTTAATAAAATAAAAGGCTAAATGACGTCTCATGGAACACTTATGATGATTGGAGTTATCATAACTCAGCTTCAGTCATCATTAAGAGAGCAATTAATTTATTATCAGTTATCAGACATGTCATCTCCAGCTAAAGATGAGATGGAGAGCTCTCATTCGTCCGGTGATTTGATCGAGGTAAATACTGAACCTTAAACCATCAGTGGGCTTCCCAAACCTAGCTCATGCTCCTGCCAGACCTAAAGGACAAGCTTACCTACATCCTGACTCACACTTGTGGCCTCATCCTTGGCTTGTTTTCAGTGCACAGGTTTGGAGTGGGGGTGCCTTTCCTGGGTGGAGGCCTCCCCTCACTCCCGGTTCTCTAGTTTAGGTCTGGGCTCTTTGTTAGGTGGCTAAGCTAGTTAGGGTGGGTTTTTTGGTTTTAGGGTTTTAGCACTCTCTCATTTGTTAAAAAGAGGCTCTTTCAGCTCTATTTGCATGGACTTTTGGGCATATAAGCTCTGCAAAAAATTGTAATCATTATATTATTGAATAAAGCTTTTCGACTTTGGAGGTCTACAGGATTGGCTCTTCATTGGTGGATGTGTTGTATGAGGTGATCTCTTTCCATGCTTTCAATTTGTTATTTATGTGTTCAATCAAACAACTACCTTTAGAAGTCTATTATTAGAACATAAGATTTACCATTTGCTGTTGTCAAGTTGGTTTATTATGCAAAGTTTATCATAATCTAGATGGGTACAAATATTTAGTTATATGAAGTATTGATCTTGATTTGCATATTCCTAGCATACTAGATTTTATTGTTTGATCTCAATGGGTATCAAGTTGGATTGTCTTTATAGATCTCGCCATTTTGAGAAGGGTGCAAGCTTAGATGCATCAAACTCATCTCCATCATCATAAGAACCTCCTAACATTGTTGACTTTCAGGACCTACAGAGAGTTTGGCTTTTTCCAAGAGGAAAAAACAAGGAGATCTTCCTCCAAAGTTCCATCTCAAAGTCTTTCATAAATTCTTCTTTAAAATTCTTTTGGTTACCGGTTATTTAGGAAGCCCTAGTTTACTTCTTTCCATCCTTTGGATTCCCTTTTTTTTGCCTTGTTTGGCTCGCCTTTCCTCCTTCCTTTTCGCTGCCCTCTTTTTCCTCCTTGTGGACAGCCCTCTTTTGACTATTCGCTGCCCTTTTTTTTACTGTTTTACAACCCTCTTTTTGCCTTTGGACAGCCCTCTTTTTCACCTTTTCTCTCTCCTCTTTCTTGGTTTTTCTCCTCTCTTTTTCCTTTTCTTTTACCGCTGGTTTTTACCCTCTTTTTTTTAGAATTTAGTTTGTAGTTTGTCTTTAAATTTTTGAGTAATACATAATGTTTGAATTGTTCAAAGCTCTTATTTGCAGGAAGAATCGATAAAAGCCCAAAGGGCCTTAAGCAAGCAAGGAAGCAAGCAAGAACAAAAAAGAAAAATATTCCCTCTCCTCTCTATCCCTTTCTCTCCATGTTCTTCCAAGGCAAAGGCAAAAAATAAAAGCCATCAAAATTGTAAAAAATAATAAAAAAGGGAGTGGGATTATGGCTCCCACACCCTTCTTCCCCCATTTGGGGGAAGCCTGTATCGTCTCATTGTCATGCTTTTCATTTTTGGTTTAAATTGCTAATGATAGGATAGGGTAGGATAAGTTGCATAATCATAATCAAATAGTTCATGTTTTGATTAATTTATTATGTTTTAAAATGAAGTAAAAGTATTGATTTAATTGTTTGATTAAATATTGAATAAGTTCTTACTGTATACTTACCCCCTTGCTTTCCCGATTAGGGCCCTAAAAATCCTGAAAGAGACTCTTGGGTAGTTAGATTTTTTATGTTCTATGTCTTTTTCAAGTTTAAAAAATTAAGTAAGACTCTTGAACTTGCAGTAACACAAGTCAAGAGCACTCTCTATCGGAGATCATTCATAGAACTGCATATCCCTGCATTAGGCATCTTAGATTAGATAAGTCTCTTGAACCACTGTCATATGACGGGGTCAAGAGAGCTCTCTGTCAGAGAGTCCTAATTAATTAATTTAATAAAACTTGCAACACACACCCCTTTAATTAATTAACTCCTTCCCTCCTTGTTGGAGTATGCTCTGACCGATCTCAGATCGGAGTACCCAGAAATGGCACTGGATCTTTAAACCCTACAAGAGTAACCTAATAATACTTAACACCCCGTAACCAACGCACCGGCGTTGTAGGGATTCTTCCAAAGTACTTCCTAGTAGAGGCGCCGGAACCTCCCGCTGTCTTAGATTCTCGGATAGCTGGTCACTTGACAATATCAGCCTGGCATACTAGGCGGGCCCGACATGTCTTAAATGGAGGAAACTTAGAAGAGTCTCGCAGCTTTGATAAACCTTCGTTGACACCTTAATCAAGAACACATAAAAACCTTAAAACCTACCAAGAGCACTCGCATCACCTAACATTCACTAGCTTGATTTCTAGACTTGTGTTTAATTCTCTGGCGCATTTCAGCTTCATTGACTCCATAAGGCACTGGTCCTTTTTAATTTTCATAATCATATTATTTGATCAATGGTCTATGGTTTATCATAATTTCTTTCTCTGAATGCACTATTAAAGTCTAGAATTTTTGCTTATCTTTGTAATCTGTTGTTTGCAACGTGGATTGCTTTTGATTTAGTGTCATATTCATAATAAACAAACACTTCAAATCATAATAAATCCTAAACAACACCCATCCGCATCCGCAACTAATCAAAACACTTTAACAACTTAAGAGCCATAGAAACTCTTTTGTAGGGACTACCCTCCTTAGCTTCGTTAGGAGTTAGCGTAAACGGAGGAGCTAGGAGTAGGTGATAGTACCTGGCTCTATGCTTGGCCCCAATGTCACACCTCTCCCACTTTCCTATGTGAGGAGACAACTTTTGAAATATTTCTACTGCTGGTGTGCAATCGGTGGACAACATCTTTTGGCGCCATTGCCGGGGACAAATCTTTTTGTTCCTGGACAACCTTTGTTTCTTTTAGTTTTTACCCTTTTATCCTTTTTGGTAGATTTTTAGTCCAATCACTCTATGAAATTAGACATAAGTCCACCTGGTGACTCCACTGTAAGTTAACACCTCAAGGTATTCTACTAGAGGAAACTCTGTAGGTTTGATCGATTTCATCCCTGACCCCAAAAAGGTCTTAAGGAGGAGATTGAACAGACTATCTTCTCGCAGGATCCTTGCAGAACTTGGATCTGAGTCTATTTCAGACATCCACATTTTATTTCCTAAAAACACTAATACCACTATTTCTGACATAATGGGCGAGTATTTTAGTCAGCTTGACTTTTCTCAGATAGCAGTTCAACCCCACCATCTTCCAGACAAATCTATCGAGAAGCTCCCGATGTATATAGGCATTGATGCCATTACCTCCGCCGTGCACCTCAGGAACTTTTCTAGGTGTATCAATGCTTATATAAATGATCCGGTCAACCAACATGATGATGTGTATATGAATTTATTTGCTCTATCTCTGGATGGAAAGGCAGGCGACTGGTATAGCAATTTACTAGACAATTCCTTTAATAGTCTAGCAGCTTTCAAAACTTCTTTCACCAACAAGTTCGGTGAAAAGAAATAACCTCGTCATCAACTTGCGTCCTTGACCAACATAAAGAAGAGAGACAGAGAAACAATGGACGAGTTCAATACTAGGTTCAGGGAATTTTCAAATGCCATCCCTACTGAGTATGCCCCAACTAAACCAACCATCCTGGTCTATTACATTGAGGCACTTAGTGGCAAAATGTAGTACCATATCAGAGACAAGGAGCCTGCTAACTTGCTCCAAGCTCAGGAGATGGCAATCAAGATTGATCTGAACATGCAGTCATCTGGTGAATCTAACCTCCACGGTTATTCAAGGTCTTCAACTCCATTGAAAATCAGTGAACCAAGAGATAAGCATCCTTTATCAGCTATGAAGGATGCCTATGAAAAACAAATGATGGAGATGAAGAAAAATATGGAGGAGGCAGAGCAGAAACGCTTAGCACAGTTAAAAGAAATTCAAAATAGGGTGATCACAATGGAAAGATCCCAAACTCTATCCACTCATAGAACCTTTCATGCCAAGCCAACTTGGCAAAGAAATCCTCCCAACCATGATCAGAGGCCTCCCCATCAGCTAGAGGCTGCTAACATGGTTGAGCAGTATAAGCCATTTTGCAGGGCATGTGAAGACCTTCATGAAGAATCTTCTTGTTATTATGCATGCTATGTTCAGGAGAATGGTTTTCCAGAGGGTTGTGCTCCTAAAGCATCATCAAGTGAGGATGAGTACATAAACTGTGTAGATGACATGCATGATATTTTCGAAGAAAGTTGGAGAGAGACAAAACAATATTCAAGAGAGCCTGAATACATTAACACAGTTGGACAACTCCATTCTTTCACCATAGAAACCCGGGGTCAAGTT
>LPNX010303937.1:0-50107 GCA_001517045.1 Pseudotsuga menziesii
TGGACTTTCTTTTGAACATGATGGTGTGTTAAATGTTTTAATTATTTGCAGTTATAGTTTAAGGTTATTTATGTTTTACAATCTTACGAAATTGTACAATTTTGTAATTTAATAAATTACAAGTTTATATGTTTGCAAAATTGTCAATCGAATGCAACTTACAATTTTTAACATAAATTACGATTAATATTTTACAAAATTTAGAACTTTACAATGTAAGATCTACAAGGTGCAAGTTACAACTAAAATGTAAAATTTGATTTCATTTACAAAAAAAATTACAACTACAATTTTAAATTTGGTTTCATTTGTAAAAAAAATTACAAGCTTGAAAAATTGTCAATCAAATGAAACTTACAATTTAACATAACTTAAAATGAATATCAATTGCAATCGGTAGTATTAATGAGGACACAATAAATGTACGTGTTTTTCTTTGGATTGCATATCACTAACAATTTACAACTTGTCTATAATGTAACATGTAATTTATAACTTTGCATAAATAGAGTGTGATATACATGTATTTGCACAAATACACCCAAAAAAACGTTACATAGACAAAATTGAGCTTCCATAACATGGTCTTAGGACATTGTGGTATTCCTAGGTAAAGGTGTTCATGCACATAGAGTATATGTGATGCACATACTCTCATATATAAGTTTACAAAAATTACATTTAAATACAAATGATATATTTCAGAAGAAATTTTGATTTGCTACATTTGAAAAGCATGCCAACTATGTCAACATCAAAAGTGGAATACAACTTTCATTCATCCGGCCAATGGGTTATAGGAATGCACGTATCCATAATACGATCATGGTCAGCTATTGACATCTTCCATCTCTTTGGTTCACCCCTCTTCACCTTGATTTCAATGAGATGTATTTGAGTCGCCACCAACAAATGACTGTAGTGAAAAGATATATATTCAGGCATGAAATCTATGTAAATAATATAGTCACCTTGTATTCTCACTTTTTCAAAAGCTGGCCCATCACAACTAGGTCACTAACTTTTTACGTCAACTGTCCAATGACATAGGGCCACACCAACTTGCTTTTGATTTGTGTACACTGCGTCAAAAAGTATGCCACATGCTCGTCATTTCTCGATGGTGCAATTACAACAAATACATCACCTGCATCAAGATTTTCAAATATTAAACAAATCCTAAATTTATATATGGATGTACAAGACTAGACATTTAAACATTCAATCAGCTATCATGTACCTTGCTTAACAAAATCAGAAACCCGATCATGGTCTAGTGAAACCACTACCTTGTCAGTGTGCATCTCTAGCCACGTCAGAATTGGATGTGGCCCCTTTGGATTAAGAGGGACATATTTCCATATTTGACATATGCATCATTCACACAATGATCAACCCCCGGGCCATTGGCATCAATGCAGAACTCACAGAAACACACATACTTCCTCCTTTCAATGGAAAATATGTCGCCCATGTATTTACTATGAACTGAATGTAGTTCTCTCGTACCAGGTATGGTCTCGCAATACCATGGCATGGATCTATTGACATCGCCAAGGGAAACATCCCAAAAAAACATGCATCGAATAAAAAATATCAAATCTATATATATATATACAAACACATTTTTTTAATTCCAATTAAGTTGTTTTTTGAAATATATATATATTGTTCCTACCTATGCATTAACCTTGCTTGTTCATGACCTTGGTGACCAAAATTTTGTGTGCACCAATCAACTACTTCTGCTGAGCACTTGAGTCGAGATGCACTATGACTCCTTTGGTATCTTTAAAGTGCTCGTTTCATGCATGCACCTACGCTATCATGTTCACCATTTCTGTTCCATGTTTCAGAAAATCTCCAGATGTGTCAAGTACCTGTCTCTTTGTGAAGATGACTCAACCAATAAAAGGAGCGTGACGATTTGAATTGCCCTGCACACCCATTTGACCAAATCCAGTGTTCTATAAATGAAACCCCATTGTTTTTTAATGAATCATAAATCAACTCAAAGCATTGTTGAAGAAATAGAGTGTCATGCTCACTATCATCATTGACATAAAAATGGTATTCCTTGATAACATCGCGTGACTGAGGAGTACTATCCCTACCATCAATGCTCTCATGAGCATGTTTATACAATACATGCACGAATATAGACACCTGGTCGAAGTGATAATACTCACTTTGTATCTCTCTCTAAGGATAAAATGTGTAATTCTCGGGAAATTCTACCACCGATAGGACTATTCCTGGCTCAAAAACCTCACGAGAATGCTTAAATTCTAAATCTTTACACCTAGACCTGTGGGAGTGTTTAATGTATTTGTAAATATGACTTTGAAACTTGTCCACGAAGTCTAAAATAGGAATATCATCCTCGAGCAAGTCAATCATCTTAGATGGAACATGTGAAGAAGATGATGGATTCATGGAGACATACTCGTATCTCTTCCACTTAACTGTGATATCTGACAATCTAGGGTGTGTTGGATCGATAGGAAACTTCCTATGGAACAATGCCAAATCACCACATTCATGGCATATTATCCCACATGCACACCTTTTAATGACACATTTTCAGGATTCCTATTGCATAGTATCATAGAAATAAAATCTTGCACCGTGTGAGGAGCTGGTTCACCATCCCACTGTTTTTTTCAAAAATACATAAATTTGTCGTAGTATAACTGAAATTCAATGTGGTATCGACAATAATAAGTGTCCTGAATCATATTTGGCCTAATATACCACTATTTCAACTTACTGAACATGGTAAATGAGATCTGTACATTTATATTTGATTCTTTGAATTCCTCGAACAAGCAACTCCTTCCATCTCCATTACATACTTGCAATGCTCCTTATAAATGCCTCTGGCAGAACATTGTCAGAAGACTTGTTTTCAATATGGTATAGCACGAGAATGGTTGTTCGAATAATCTATCACCTTCTCTCTAATTCCCTCTTTCTTTGTGTCTTTATATGCTTCTCTGCATATAAGAGCCCAATAAGCAGCTTCATCATTTTCATCTTTCTTTACCCTGAATTTAGTGTATTTGTGTAGCGTTTTCCTTGAAATGTGGAGGATATTTAACATTGTTGCGATCATTCAATTTTTTGCGATGCTTCGTGAGACAATAGTAGTTGTAATTTCCCTATGAGCAGCGCTTATATCGGTTTTTCTTGACTTTCCAAATGCAGATAGTGAAGTTGTTGCATTCTTTGTTACAATCTCATGTGCATTTTTATTTTTAACATCCTTAAAACCCAAGAACTTTGTGGCACGTTTCAATTTTTTTTGTTTTATCAATCCATGAAGGATTTGAGCTTGTGTAATCACTGATTGTTGTTCAAAGTACAACTTGAGTATGTTACTAACGTGGTCTCTGATTGTCCGATCAGGGGTCGGTTTCCCAAACTCTTCTTAAGTGGCATCATCCAACCCTCTTAAACAATTAGTAGCCATTCCAACGCCATTGAAGCTCCCAATTACTCTTGAGAAATCAGAGGGTGCACGATCCCATGATGGCTGTCCAGGATCTAGCAATAAATAAATACAAACTCAAAAATAAATACAAGATCAAGAATAAATACAAAAAAATGCAAACTCACGAATAACATTTTATTTTACTTATCATAAATTGTCATTGTTAGTTAAAAAATTAGCAAATAAATTATACAATATCGAATAACATTTTATTTTAAGTTTATCATATTGCCATTGTTTGTTAACAAATTTACAAATAAATACAAGCTTGAATAACATTTTAGTTTAGTTATCATATTGTCATTGTTTGTTAGGAATTCGAATTAGAGTCAGATGCTATGTGTCCCTCTGAAGGTGAGGAGTTTTTTCAATGAGGGCTTCAACGGTGACTGTCCAAAGAACCAAACTGAGGGATCGCCTCCTAATGCGAGAGGAAAAACATGGTGGATCAATGATGGCTATAGTAGTCACTGGAGATGAAAATGGACCCCGATTTAAATCGAATTCCTAATAGTTCAAAGGTAGTCACTTGGCCACCAAGGTTGTCTCAGGCTTGACTATTGGGGCAATACCCCTCACTTCACGACATAGGTAAAACTGCTAACCACTTGGCCACAAATGACATCTCTTTGTTTTTTCTCACAAATGGGAATCTAGTCAATCCAGTAGGGGTCATTGCCCTTTTCACTTTGAAGGTCCTCTCAATGGCCAACTACTGCAGGGTTCCTATGGTACTCCTCATAATGATTTTTAGGGAAAATCCCAAGTACTTCCCATAATTTTTGCAGATGAGACTTATGTCCCAAACCAAATGTTATTAAGTAAATTAGGTTATTAAGTAAAATAGGTTACTCTACCTTACCGTCCCATTGATGTAAGGCTGGTGCTTCTGCAAGTTAATGTGATTGTAATTGTAATGTGATTGTAATTGTAATTGTTGATTTTCTTTAAGATCATCATTGTCATCATTGATTAAAGCCATATGATTCCTAGTCATATACATACATGATTGTAATGTAATGTAATTGTAGTTGTAATTGTAATTGTAATTGCAATTGTAATGTGATTGTAATTGAAATTGTAATGTAATTATCATAATTATCATAATGTAATGTAAAATTGTAATTTGAACACTATGAAAATGTTCATATATGAATATGAAATCAAAATCATATTAAAATCGATGAAAAGAGAGATAAGGATATAGAAAAGATGAAGAAAATAAGTGCAATGTTAAAAGGAGAAGATGCAAGTCAACCTATGATGGTGCAATCAACTCCCATTGAGAAAAATATTTGTAAATTTTAACATAAAAATTATATATATGTGAGTCTATATTATCAAATTATAATTCATTTACATGTGAGGCTATATCATCAAATTATAAAATTCATTTGTACGTAAGGTTATGTGAGGCTAATGGATATATGCATGTTCATTTAGAACTAGTTATTATGCTAGAATATTATGCACTATATAATTATGCATATATTCATCAACCATTCTCCAATTTCATTGGACAACTAGAACTACTTATAATATAATACACTTACTCTGCATATATGTAATTTAGTACTTTTTATATATGTAATTTAGTGTAGTGGTTAAACATTTTTTTCAATTCTTTCACAACACATACCATTATTTCACATGTACATAAGTGGTTTTAGAAGGTTGTATATATACCTACAAATACAATGTATACAAGTTTATGAGTTAATTAAAAAATTATAATTAAATTCTAAACAATTTAACATGTATATATATAAAAATTATGAACTAGAACACTATGAAATTAAATATATCAATATACAATTTATGAAACTATATGAATATGTGAATATGAAATTAAACAATTTACATACAATTATGAGTGCATATATATGAATTCATACATGCACATACAATGTATATAAGTTTATGAATTAATTACAAAATTATAATTAAATTCTAAACAATTTTACATGTATATATATAGAAATTATGAACTAGAACACTATGAAATTGAATATATGAATATGAAGTTATACAATTTACATACAATTATGCATACATATATATGAATTCTTACATGCACATACAATGTATATAAAATTATGAATTAATTACAAAATTATATTTCCATTCTAAACAATTACACACACACACACACACACACACACACACACACACACACACACATTATNCTATGAAATTGAATATATTTTGGAATATGAAATTATATGAACTAGATCACTAGGAAAATGAAATTATATATATGAATATGAACTTGCTGAACTTTTAAATTATACCAGCATTGTTAGCAATGGCATTTGATTCTCCCATCATAGGTTGATTTGCAGCTTCTTCTCCTCTCAAGATTGCTCTTTTTTCCCTCTTTCTTTCTCTGTCTGTTTCTCTTATTTCTTCGATGTTGCTTTGATTCCTAGAAGATATTTTACTTCGACGCTTCATGCTTCCCATTGTGATCAAGATCAACAACCCAAATTCATACCTACAACAATATGTAAACACAATACACAATCCTAAATTTGTATTAGAATGTAAACATTGTTTCAAATAGGTTAGTCAATTATGAAGGACAAAATTAGTAACATGTTTATGTTTTATGTTTTATGTTTATATAGAATTTCTTTAGGAATTCGGGTGGGAAATTAGGTTAGGGAGGTAGATGGAATAACATTAATGCCATCAATGCCTAAGTTCATTCTCAAGTATTTTTGTATGATTTTTAACAAAAAGGGGACCTCGATCGAGGTCGTAGATCGATCGAGGTTTTCAGAATTACCTCGATCGAGGGTTTATTAGACCCTTGATCGAGGGTTTAATAAACCCTCGATTGAGCTTCTGTTAAAACCTAGATCAAGGCATTTGAATACCTACATTGAGCTCCACACATCGATCGAGGGCCTAAAAAATAGAGAATTATCCCTCTTATAGGAAAATCAATGTTTCTTTGTGTCTTCTAGGGGTGTAAACCCTGCCATTCATGGCACACAACTGAGTAGATTTTATACCATTAGATTCATCACTGAATCCTCTATCCATTGAGGTATCAAGCATGTGTTTTGGCATTCATATGTTTTTTTTTAATTAGTTCTAAAACTTACACTTAGAAAACTTGACAACAACTTCGAAGCAACTCAAATAAAAATCCGTAGGATTAAAAATACACATCCAAAAATTTCTTAAAAATGCACAACCCACACATTGACGCATCCTCTTCAAAAGGGTATCTTTCGTTTTTCAATTTTTGAAAACAGTGAAAAAAAAGATGTGATGGACACATGTAAAAAATAATGTTGAAATCAGATGTGGTCCCTTTCAAAAAATAATAAATGATTGTATATTGTAAAATAAATTAACAAAAAAATATGCATACCACGATGCATTTTGTGTAGATCATGCTCATATGTATATATATTCAATTATTAATATAAGATTGAACTATTGGGGTTGGACGTGAGCCACTTATTAACTTCTTCAATTTTTTAAGGTCACAGAGTTCATTAAATGCAAAATTTCACACATTAAATGACATCAAAATATTTTTTAAAAATGTCATTGGGAATCCAACATAATATTCTACAATTCATTTTTTTACTACAAGTCGAAATTCACATGGCATATATGCGTTTCGAGGGCTTCTATCTAGCACATGAGTAAAAAGGCAGGTTTTCATCACCAAATTATGCCAAAAGTGTTATCCACCTTCATGGAATCACCCTGAGAAACTTAGCTCACGGGGGCGCATATTTCTGTCCAAATAGAATTCCCAAAGTCCAAGTTTGGAAAATTAGGGTTTCTCTAACAAACCATAGATCAACCAACTTTAGAACCATGTCGGCCGCCTCAAATCGGTAAGATTTAAATATTTTCTATTTCCATTTGATGTTCTCATTTGAAAATATGACTCACCATATTCATCTTGAGGACAAACTTGGAGGGGCTGATAACTTTCGAGCATGGAAGTAGATAATCTCTCCGATCCTTGAAGAAAATTACTTAGATCAGTTTATCACTAAATAAGTTCTAGAACTAGAGGGAGATGAGGCTAAGGTTGCTCATAAGAGAAGCATGGCTAAGACTAAGAGAATCATTGCAGATTCTATTAAGGATCACCTCATCTCCATGTGTCTTCATTCAAGACATCGAAGGAAGTATATGATTCTTTCACAAAGATGTTTGAAGGAATGAACATCAACTAGAAGATGACTTTGAGGAACCATTTGAAGAATGTGAAGATACATAACTCTGAGACTATACTTTATTACTTCACAACGATTGTTCTATAATTCCTATCTTCAACCGAGTTTGTTTGATAAACTTCTAGGAAAATCGTTGAAAGTAAAGGAGAGTAATAATCTAAAATAAATATTGTTACCTTGAACAAAACTAAAGATTGACTTACATAAATGAATAAAATATGATTATTTCTCTAAGCATGTTATGGATTAACTAGAACCTGTGAATGAATATGATGACTGCTACATTAGCATGAATGAATTAGAAATAATTTTCATATGAATTAAATATACGGGTTATGGATGATTTTTAATGAATGGAAACAAATGATATCAAATATTTTATTATGACTTTTTGAACAATACTACTAATATATGCTCCAAATGTTTATGGTGGCAGGTAAGAAAATTTACCGACTAACTCACAAAGGGATAAAAAGGGGTTGTAGAGGACAGGAAAAACACACACTGGGGTATGGCAACTGATTTTCGACTCATGATCGCAATTCATGCACGAGTGGAAATCCTTTCCAGCTTTGCTCGCGTGGTGTGATGGCGTATGGGTGAGACCATAACGACTTTTTCATGTACGAGGTTGTTGAGGGGCGCGCAGTAAGAATGATATTACTCCTCCATGCCATTAGTCTCATGTAGAATGTACAAGATAAGTGCAAGGTAATTATTCCTACACCACTACATGAACTCCCCACACAATAGAAGGGCAATTTATTTTAGGAAGGGCCAATAGATGTGGTACCTAGACATTCTCGGGAGAATCAATTATGTAAATATCATGCTTTAGACATATAGTTATGCATTAGTAGAAAATTACATAAAATGGTTTATTATAATTAAGTAAATGGGAATATTGGATATGAAGCAAATTTGGTCTAGGGAACATCATAGAGTTAACTTCACTTGCACCCACTGATCTACGGATTGAAATCACAACATAAGGGAACATCTAGGAGCAAATTGTGGGATACATGTGCACTCTCGTGGGAGAACGACACATGGATGGGTGAATAATAATAAGGGAAATTGCATAAAAAATGTAATTTTGCATGGAATGACATGTGTTGCAAGATATTATTCTATTTAAGAAAGGGGCAAGTAAGAGAAAGGGAGGGGGAGATCTCCCTATTTCTATATGAATGTCATAATGACAACTGATTTTTGATGGGCGATCTATGTGAGTTTGGCATGAAAGGTTTTGGTGAGGGGGAGGTCATTTATGAGCCTTTGCTAGTGTGTGTTCCCTACGACCCCTATTGCATGGGGGTCTTAGAGGAAGAAGATTACTCTCAGTATGGTAGGGAGGTCAATCGAGGGGTGAGTCGGTATCTTCGATAGGATCGTGGGACTGGATTGGAGCAACAACAATTGCAAAAATATTAAGCAACAACTAGACAACCATCAGAATCAGGTTCTTTTATATTTAATAGTTTAATGTTTGTTTATTTTTCTATTTTTTTAAAGAAATTATTGTGGTAAACCTCAGGATATGTAATGTAAGACTGAAAAGAAATTCTGAATGATCAGTAGTTATAGATAGGGCCCTAGGAGGGTCACTACATATGGTATCAGAGAGAGGTTGAACCTAGAGAGGACCAAGTATTTCATTTCAGCAATTTTTTTTTCTCATAATTGATTATGAATAATAATGATTAAAATTTTCTGAAAATTTTGGCTCTATGTCATACTAATCGGAAAATTATATTGAAAATTCCAAGCGAGCATTCTTGAAATGTCGAATTCAATTTCTGAGCGAGATCTCACTTACTATCTAATCGATTAAATTGAGAAATGAATCCTCTTTCGGATTGATTGATAAATTCACATGGGCTGATTTATTTTATGCTTGTCTAATGATTTATCTGTTATGCGAATTTAGTATTAGCAAGATGTCTATTTTTTTTAACACCTGATACTAATAATCCACCTATGATACTAATTGATTTTCACAAATCAAATCTTCTCCGATGTGTTTTAATGGTATTGAGATCTAGGTGGATAGGCCGGGGAAGATGTTAACATATAATTTGATTGAAGGATTCTCTAATGAACATCAGGTTTTGGAATGAATTTTATTATAGCCGGCATGGAGGTATCGGGGAATAAGCCAGCATGTTGATCATCTCCACAATTATCTAGCATGTAAAACGCGTGTCGTGTTCATTCACTTACGTTTCGCCTACTTTCTGGGTATATTTTTCTTAGTTGTAGTTTAATATTTATTTACTTCTAAGTAAATTTTTCTGAGTTGTAGTTTAATATTTATTTACTTCTTGGGTCCCTAATTTATAGGTTGCGGGTATAAGTCATTGCAATATCACTAGACGTGAGCTTACGGTTTTTAACTCTAGAAAACAAGAAATCTGAATCAATGGTTCTTGTCTCTCTTTCAATGGTTCTTGTTTTGATTAGCTAGATCCCAGGCTTTCTCGTTGGAGGAAATGGCCAATGTTTTTATTGATTCAGCTGGATTGCACAAAGAATTTCGAGGAAACTTTTATTTTGAGTCATCTCGGAATCCTGAACTTCGTAGAAACAGTAGTTGAAGATAAGGAAAAGGGAGGGAGAGCGTAGGCCAACTATCTGACAAACGATGTCGGACTGAGAAATTGGAAGGAGTCTTACATTTGTCGGACTAAAACTGTCAACGAAAACAAAAAATGATGTAGTTAAATCGACAATACTTATACGCTAGTGTTTACCCTTGAAACCATATAACTACTGTTACCAATGATGTCCTTAAAATCTGGACGGTAAAAGATTGACGCCCAGGTCTTTTCCAGTAGTGGTGATACCACCACTTAATGGGTGAAGACTGAGAACATGACTGCGATTAATTAAGAAAAATATGTCGCATATTTGATAAGGATAAACTGGTATTATTGGGGTGTAAATTGTTTTATTGGGAGGAGGTTGAATGCTTAATTAATTAAGTGGAGTCAACTTTCAGTTTATGGATATGTGAGAATAAAAAAAAATATTTAGATATTTATATGCGTTAGAGTTCGAACATTTGTGGATATAACACAAGGCTTATGTAGTTGATGATGGAACTTTAGCAAGGATCCGCTTCGTTTTGAACTACCAATTGCATTTGAAAGTACCACCTATTTATTTTTAGAACTACCAATTGCATGTTCCCACGGGGAGAGAACTATTCATTTCTATTTGATTAAACCTAGGCTTTCTTACTTAAATACATTAGAAATGGTATACGCTAAAGTTAATGTGCTTTTCTGTAACTGCATGTTACATACTTTATCTGTATACTAGAGGAATGCGCTAATTAAAATGAAGGGGATGTAATTCATATTTTTGTTTTCTTTCATTGTTTGGTTGATATATATAGAGAGAGATTGCATTTGTATATCTTAAAAATTAAAGAGTTCATTTTATATTATATTTTAGGAGAACGCATTTTGGTATTTTTTATTATGTTTAATGTATTATTTAAAATCTTTTTGGGTAGATATATATGGCAAGGAATAGTAGATTATATATTTTGGATGAATGTATTTTATAGGTTTGATAGATATGTACATATGGATTAAGACATTTATATAGATATATAGATGAAGGAATTTATATAATAATTGAAAGAGTGAAGGTTTATATGGTTCATATGTGCATTGGAAGATTGTTTTATATATAATGAAGGATTGTATTTTATATGTTTTAGAGATATTGAAGGAATTGTGATTCATACATGTTAAGGCTCTATATACTTTGGGAGAATACATTAAAAAAATGCATTTATCAAGATTGTGTTGTATAAATTTACATGGAATGACTTCATTAAGAATAACTTTCAATGAATTACAAGTTCTCATGGTTATGTTTTATAGGATCCAAAGGTTCCAACATATCAATGCTAAATGAAATTGATATAGTTATAGACAATGTTAGTACTAAATTGAATGCGAATCTTAATATTTATGTTTATATATATATATATATATATATATAGAGAGAGAGAGAGAGAGAGAGAGAGAGAGAGAGAGAGAGATTAATATTTGTGTCTCCGTTCGAATGGTTAAATGAAGTATGATGTATATATAGTTGTCATGATTTTTAAAGGTTTGGACAAGGAGGTATTAAAATATAGTTGCAATATTATATATAAATTATAAATTTATCTCGACATCTATTATTGGGTAGTGTTTATATGTGTAAAGGAATGATTCAACAAGGAATATATATAGATCTTATTATAAAGTTATATGTTTAAATTATAATATAGATAGATTGTTGAAGAAAGAGGATATTGAACTTTATAAATTAATGGATTTTACATTTATTTTATAATTAACATATAGTTTGATTATTCATATTGCCATGTTTTTTATGTATAGTTAAAGTACTTGTTGTTTATGCCATGGAAAGTGAAGGAAGGAATCTGTGGCATAGGTATTATGTGTAGGTGAATATATCTACTTTGAAAATAAGTGTCATCTCCTTGCATCTTATTCACGTTGAAAAAAAAAATTACAATATTTATATATTTCTATGCATGTCATGAAATTTCATTTAGAATTATTGAAATATTGGCAGTTAATTATAGTTATGTTTCATATGACTAAGAAATGGAAAGGGGTTGCATTGATAATTAAATATATGCGGAAATGAAATTGCATTTCATATACATTATGGGCATTGAAAAATAAATAATTCTTGAAATAAAATCTAGTTGGAGGACACTCATATGGTATAGAAAACTAGTGAATAAATGCATCATGTTAATTAATGGAGAAGGAAAAATTAACAACTTTTATCCAACTTAACATGAATTGCATATACTTATCAAGACATCAACAATATATCAAGAATGTGAACTTAGATTTTCAAAAATAGGATATCAATATGACCGCCATGATGAACTTAAGACAAGGACATTAGTTTACATCATAATGATATTGTTAATCAAAATGACAAGCTACAAACTTGACATGACCATGATAAGGTAACGGGGGGAAATGTAACTTAAAAATTTGTTGAAGGGGTCATATGATAATGAGAATAATGAAATGGGGTAAGGACATAACGAGTTCCTTGAACGGGACATGAGGTCACTGATGAAAAGAATAGGATTTAAAATTTGATATATTCATCTAAGTCACTAAATTATGAGACTTGGGAATTGTATCAAGTTGAGAATAAACTTTATTTAAATTATGGGTTAGGAAGTAGTCTTATGGGAAGTTGAATGACTTAAAAGTTATTCGGGTAGTATATTATGTGGTTAATGATGTGATCTAGCATGTAGCTTATTTGGATATCAGAGATCCTTGTGAATGATTAGGAGGTAATCAAAATCTAAGTCAGTATTGAAAATTATTGAAAAGTACTCCTATATTTACACTATGTGAAGTTACTGTTGAATTCTTGAATGTGTTAGAACCATGTTGGATGAAGTACAAATTCAATGATGGTAGAATCACTAGTGCATATGGCCGTCATTATCTGATGAGAATAGAATCAAACCGAAGAAGGATTTTAATATTGAAAATAAGCAAAACTGGCTTTTTAGAGCAAAAAAATTAACTTCAGGACGAAGTTTTTATAAGAGGGGGGTGTATGTAATTCCTGTCTTCAATCGAGTTTGTTTGATAAACTTCAAGGAAACTTGTTGAAAGTTACCTACAGTAATAATCGAAAATAAATGTTGTTACCTTGAACAAATTAAATATTGATTAGCATACATGAATAAAATATGATTATTTCTCTAAGCATGTTATGGATTAACTAGCACCTGTGAACGAATATGATGGATGCTACATTAGATTGAATGAATTAGAAATACATTTCATATGAATTAAATAGATGGGTTATGGATTATTTTTAATGAATGGAAAAAAATGAAATCAAATATTTTATTATCACTTTTTGAACAATACTACTATATATCCTGCAAGTGTGTGTGTGTAGTGGTAGGTAAGAAAATTTACCGACTAACTCACAAAGGGATAAAAAGGGGTCATAGAGGACAAGAAAAACACACACTAGGGTATGAAAATTGATTTTTGGCTCCTAATAGCAATTGATGCATGAGTGGAAGTCCTTTCCATCTTTGCTCGGGTGGCGTGATGTCGTACGGGTGCGACCATAACAACTTGGTCACATACGAGGTTGTTGAGGGGATTAAGGACGATATTACTCCTCAATTTCATTAGTCTCATGTAGAAGCTAGAGGATAGGTGCAAGGCAACGATTACTACACCACTACATGAACTATCTGCATAATAGAAGAGGAAGTTATTTTAGGAAGGCCCCATAGATGTGGTACCTAGACATTCTTGCGAGAATAAATTATGTAAATATCTGCTCTAGACATATAGTTATGCATGAGTATATTTGTGCATAAAATGATTTATTATAATTAAGTAAATGAGGATATTGGATATGGAGCAAATTTTGTCTAAGGAACATCATAGAGTTAACTTCACTTTTTCACCCACTGATCTAGGGATTGAAATCATAGCATAAGGGAACATCTAGGAGAAAATTATGGGATACATGTGCATTCTATTGGGAGAAAAGCACATGGATGGGTGAATAATAATAAAGGGAAATTGCATAAAAAAAGGTTATTTTGCATGGACTGACATGTGTCGCATGATATTATTCTATTTAAGAGAGGGACACGTAAGAGAAAGGGAGGGGGATATCTCCCTAGTTCTAGATGAATGTCGTAATAACAACTGTGTTTTGATGGGCGATCTATGTGAGTTTGGCATGAAAGGTTTTAGTGAGGGGGAGTTCATTTCTGAACCTTTACTAGTGTGTGTTTCTTACGACCCCTATTGCTCAAGGGTATGAGAGGAAGAAGATTACTCTTAGTATGGTAGGAGGTCAACTGAGGGGTTAGTCGATATATTTGATGGGATCGTGGGGCTGGTTTGGAGCAACACTGATTGCAAGAATCTTCACCAACAACTAGACAACCATCGGAGCCGGGTTCTTTTATATTTAATAGTTTTATGTTTGTCGCTTTTTTTTCTTTTTTCTAAAATAAATTATAGTGCTAAACGTCGCGTTATGTAATCTAAGACTGAAAAGAAATTTTGAATGATAAGTAGTTATTGCTAGGGCCCTAGGAGGGTCACTACATGTTCAAATGAAATAACAACTTCAGGCAGTTGAAGAGAATGTCGAAGAAGGAGAAATTGTAATGACTACTTTGAATGGTATCCCTAGATCATGGGACTCATTCATTCAAGGGATTTGTGCAAGAAGGAGGCTGGTCTCTTTCAAAATACTCTGAGAAGAATGTGCACAACAAGAATCTCAACTCATGAAAAGAGAAGAGAATATTGGAGCAATTGAAGATCAATCTCTCACAGTTCACACCAAGAAGAAGGATAAGAAGGAAACCTTTCATCACAAAAAGAAGAAGAAAAAGAAACAAAAGAAGAACAAAAGAGATACTTCAAATGTTTGATGCTACACTTGTGATGAAAAGGTAAATTTTTCAAGAGATTGTTCCATCAGGAAAATGAGATACCATGTTCATATTTTTGAAGATGATGAATCAACAAAAAAAAGATTCATATGAGAGAAGGATGATTCAGATGAAGAGTATGTGCTAAGATCAACACGTACTGGCACTATCTCACACGAAAGCAATAATTGGCTTGTGGATAGTGGAGCTTTTAAACACATGACGTGATACAAGGGATCATTCATCAATATTTCTGAACATGAGTCACTACACAAGGTAAAACTTGGGGATGATTACCAATACCCAATAAAAGGGATTGGAGAAGCTTCATACAAGCTTGACTATTGGAAATCCTTAAAGATGAAGGATGTGCTATATGTTCCGGGATTGAGGAAGAATATTCTCTCCATCTGTACACTATATGCAAAGGGAATTATGGTTGTTTTTGTCAATGTAGAAGTTATGATGTCTCCCAGAGGAAAGACAATAGAGGATGCAACAATGATTGGACAAGAAGTTGGAGGATTGTGCAAGATAAAGGGACAACCTACACAAGGACCGGTTCATGAGTCAATTGAACCAAGAGAACTATGACATAGAAGTATTGCACATGTGCACTACAAGTCACTACCGATGCCAAGCAAAGAAGTCTCAAGATTTCCATAGATCCAGGCAAAGCATGAAGGAATTTGTAAAGGATGTGCAAAAGGAAACAATGTGAAGAAGACATTTCCCAACAGTGAGAGAAAGGATATAAAGACTTGGTAGAGAACTGGAATGATAGAAATATCAAGATTCTATAGTCAGATAATGGCAGAGAATTCACATCAGAAGAATTCAAGTAACTCTACAAAGATTCTGGGATTAAAAGGGAGTTGACCACTTTATACAATTCTCAACAGAGTGGGGTTGCAGAAAAAAATAACCGAACCACCATGGAAGAAGCACGGGAAATGTTGTATGACTGGGATATTTCTATGCACCTTTAGGGGGAGGGGGAAGAACAAATGTGTATGTATAGAACCGTACTCCTCATCAAGTACTTGAAAAAAATACTCCTAAAGAGTATTTCTCAAGAGACAAATTATAAGTCATCCATCTGATAATATTTGGTTCACTACAACAAATTTGACTTTTAGCAATGTTTGTCTTCTGCCTCCAAAAGTCACTTTTGGGGGTGGTTTTGGATTTGGAGGCAGTCTTTACAAAACCACCCCTAATATCACCGACACTAAAAATTTTGAATTTTAGGGCAATTTATGACCCCCCCCAAAATTCCCCTAAAAGTGTCTTTTGAGGATTGTTCAAACCCCCCCTTCCTCCCAAAAGTGACATTTAGGGGTGGTTCTAAACCCCTCCCAAAAGTGATTTTTTGGGGTGCTTCTAAACTACCCCCCAAAATGAATTTTGGGGGCGGTTCTAAACTACCCCCCAAACTAACTTTTGGGGGTGGTTCTAAACCCCCCTAAAAGTTAGTTTTGGACTTTTGGGGGCAGTTATAAAGCCCAGCCCCCAAAAGTCACTTTTGGACTTTCGTTGGTGNACCCCCCTTATATAAACTTAGAGGGGGGTGTTTGAACCCCACTCATTGTAACATACAAGGATAATTTTGTAGACCCCTCATAGTGACATATTAAGTCAGTTTAGAACCCCCCTTGTAGCCATAATAAATCATAATAAAATACATTTGATTTAAAACATCAATATCGTAATATCATTAGGGAACGAAGGAATCGAACCTTCAACCTCCTGATTGTAAATTGGGCGCTCTACCACTGACCTAGAACCCTTTAAGAATTGAGGAAAGGGGAAATATTAACACCAAGATTGCATCATTTGTAATTATAAAAAAACACTAATAATACCAACATTGTTTCTGGCTTGAGAGACCTAAGAAAGTATTATGAATGGATCTGACCTTATTTAGAGATACGCTAACCACTTCAAATCATATGCTAACTACTTCAAATCGTGTGGATCTGATCTTCATTAGATATATGCTAACCACTTCAAATCCTATGATGTAATTAAGATAATTCAAATGTATGCTTGGAAATTCACAATTAGACTCTGAAATATATAATTATGCATCCAATTGACCTCAAGTTGGTAGTTAAAAAGAAGAATATTATTCCACCCAGGTAGACACTCAATTTGCTTGATTATGATCATGCCACTATACAACACACAAAGTAACATCAAATAAATGTGTTTTGGATCTCTGTATATTTGTTGAATCTATAGATTTAATATCTATTTAAATCTTAAATAGATATTGCAATAAATTCAAAATTATTAAACACTAAAGTCAAAGACATTAAGATACTAAATAATAAAATAAGATTTCTTAAAAAAAAGATAAGAGTAAAAAAGAATCAAATCAAGGAGCTTCAGAGTTTCATGAGAGACATCTAGGAGTTTCAAAGTTTTGTGAGGGAAGCCAAGAAGTCCCCTTCGATTTTTCCATGAATATACAAGGTTCGCAACAAGGGAAAACATTTACGCCTACCTTTCTTTGAGATTGACCCAAAGATAAACACATAAATGTTTCTCCTAGTGTTCCTCTTCCTTTGGGACGCAGAAAACATGAGAAACATGTTCCCAAACCTTGGGGACATGTCCCAGTGGAGCACTAATAATATCTCAAGCGATTATTCATAGCTCACTAATACTATGAAAGAAGCCAACGAAATTGGTAAAAAAAGTGCAGGTTCCTAAAGAATTTATGTAAAGGTCAAGCATGATTACTAACTTGGATGCAAGATTTTATCAAAATAGTCTTAGCAAATCTAGTAGTCTCCATCCACTACATGGATTCCTACCACATGAATCATATAACTAAAATATGACAACATCTGAATTAGCAGCATGAACATTAAAATAAGGAATAAACTTAATTACTATAATTACATGTACATGTGGGGTCTAGAAATTGATTGCATGGATCATGATATTATATTGTCGAAATGGGGTTTTGATGATTGTGACACAATGGCCAAAACATCATAGTGGATATTATGTAATATATATATTTTTATTATCATTTCTATCATTTAGATTGAAGTCAACAGAAACATATTTGCATGCCTTCCAATCATGCACCCATCCAACAGACACTAAGATGTCAATGGTGATCCAATTTATTATAAGGTGGTCAAATTTTAGATTTACTACATTGAACATTATGAAATTGGACCCAATCTTTCAGAAAGGGTATTCACCAAAGTAATGGAAATAAATAAATCACTCCATGAAAATACAAAAAGCTAATATGAGCTCCATGTGTCTTTATCAAATGTATAATAAATCAAAGATTTAATATTCTAGAACATAATTTGTAGTGAAACTATTCCTTCTCTGATTTAGGACAACGAGAAGATTTTACATCTCAAGAATCAATGATAGAATAATACCATGGATTGCTTTCTATTTTCTATAAAATAATAAGATAAATACACGTAAGATACAAAGTACACATAGCCCAAGAGGTAAGCTCATCCAGTTCCCAGTGGTCACCAATGTATGTTATTGGGCATTTGGCTAGTCCCATGCCAATAGGTGCCTAGTTTCAATCCCCTTGGGTGAGTAGCATTAGTCTATGCCTATAGGCTTACTATGTATTCCATCCTTAAAAGTGGGAAAACATCCCTTGGGCTCCTTGTCAGGATTTTATTGGAGAAAAAAAGGTACAAATTACACTAAATGTTTCAAATGATACAACTATATCATAACAAGCATAGATCCATCTTAACTTTATATCTATTAGGAACCGAGAGGGATCTAGAAACTAAAATGAAAATATCTTTTTGGTTAAAAGATCTGAAGTTAAGATGGATCTATGTTGGTGTGCTTACACACACACACACTCAAGTCATATTCCTTCTAATAAAAATTGATTTAAATTCCCCTTCTTTCAATATTTGATATGTTAGAAGCTCTTATTAATGATCTTCATTAATTTGAAATATTATTTCTAAACGAGGTAGCAATTCCTTATGGATATAATGCAACGTCTCAAGATTGGAAATTACCAGAAGCATTGAACCTTCAAGGAGAAAATGTAAATGACATAATTAAATGGTCTAAAAATAAAGAAACGTGTGAGTATACAACCAAACTAGGATACTCATCAAGGGTGGAGGAGTTGCAGTCAAAAGATATAATTTGATGATGTAAAATTCTTAGGAATTTGGAAAGTCCTCCCAACTCAAGGCTATTTCATTGTCTTGCATGGGACAATGGACAAAAAAGGATTTTGAATAGTCTTGGGCCCATAGCAGGTGCATCTTGTGTAAATATAGTGAAGAAACAATGGATCATGTATTTCTCTATTGTCCTTTATCTATGGATATCTGGAAGGAATTATTACAACTATTTCTGGAACAAAAAAATGGGATCGGTCAAATTTGGTTGATTTTTTTTTCTAATGGCTATCTGATAAATATGAAAAATATTTTAAGGCTTTTCCTTTCTTTTTGGATTTTGAAATATAGTATGATTTTTCAAGGAATAGAACTAAATACATCCCAAGAAGCCCATAAGATTCAGGCCTCCTTTAAAGGAAGTTGAAATCCTTTAAAACAAAAAACTCAGAGAATTATAGAGAAACAAAATCTAGCATTGATCATGAAAAGTCTTAGGGTTTCTACAATAGAGCTTGTCAAGGACATCCAGGATTCCAATATTCTGATGGACTAGGAACATAGTAGATGCATATTTGAGAATATTCTATTATAGCTCCAATAATGAATCTGGTTTTGGAGATTAAACAATAATTTGATGAGAATTCCTTTGTCAGTAATAAATATATAAAGAGAATTCAATACAAGAGTTGATGAACTCTAAAGAGGTTGTGCCAATGTAGGAGGGGTCCTTAAATATCTCATAACTCTTAGAGGGGGCTCATATTTTCTGTATGGATTTGTCTCTTCATTAGTTATTTCCAGTGTAGAATGCTGACAGTGGAATCTTAGTAGCTTCTTCATTTTTGGTTTTCGTAATAGAAGTGGATATGAAATGATCCTTTTATGAGAAGAAAGGTTGTCTCAAAGGAACTTAGGAGAATGTGCATAGTTGCACATAGGACATATGAAGTGATTTTCAGAGCTGCATTTTTTGTACAAGGACCAAAATACATGCTACAACGACTTTCCATGGTTATTGATGTATATTTTGATTTCACTTGAAATATCGAATATAAAGATTTGATTCTTGAGAAAACAAAGAGTTGAGAAATATTTTTTGTTAATCAAAATTAAATTTATTAAAAATTTATTATTTTGTATTAAATATGATATTCGACCAAATCAAATGGACAAATGGGACAATATTACAATCTCTTCAATGTTGCGCAGTAGAATGCACCTAGCTTCTCTCAGTAAATAAATTTAGGGAAAATCAGGATGGGACTAAGTTTCTTGCATTCCTAACAGTCCAGAAATTTGGGAATGTTAGGGTATGTCTCCAAATTATATCAATAACACTAGCATATAGAGGATGGATGAACATCCCCACTGCCATCTTCATTATAACCTAAATAAAACTAGACCCTTAGCAAGCTACTAGCTCCAATTTAACCAAACCATCCCAATAATCAAGCTAAAAACCTAATCTAACTCAACCCTCTAACCAAACCAATTAACAATATCAAACAAAAATTCCTCACACATAAACCAACAAAAAGAACATAAGCTTGAAATTATATTTCAACAAAAATGGATAGAATTTGAGCAAGAGGAAAATGAGATCTATCATCCAAAGGGATCTTGCTTTGGCCTTTAAATCACTGCAAATCATCATGCATAATAGGTGGCAGAGTTTCACCTAGATCCTAATATTGTAGAGTGGTTCATAAAAAACATATTATAGATATTAGAATGTGAGTGTAATCTTATAGCATTTCTATATTTTGTTGTGCTCAACCAATCAAAGACTATCAATTCCAACGAGGATAGGTAAATCCCATTGCCAACAAGAGACCATTGGGCAGTATAGAATAGAAGGGGATATTGTGCATCTTATTGAAGACACCAGTTTGGTCTTTTGATATAGTATCCACATCCATATGTAAGAGGTTTCAGGTTCTAACTAAAAATACATTAACAAATAAGTTAACGCAGGGAAAAATACACAATGTATAGGATTCTCATAAGTCACTATGAATGTAGAAATGATCTAGATGCAATATATTCATTCTTCACTCTAATCCTTGTCAATTTTCATCATTAATTTTCCAAAATTAAAAAAACCACAGTAAGCAAAAATAAAATAAGATTATTGTTTACCATGTTGGAAAATAATAGATATCAAGCTTATCTCACCAGCAAGGCTATATTTTGCATAGTCAATAGCATGACACGATGCTCTGCCAAAAATTTCGTTCATCCTTCACAACGTCTTTGTAATGCATTCAAAAGTGTCCCTAGAAATTGTTGCTTCTGTATCCCCACTAAGTGTCCCTCCAACTAATTTTCACGTTGAGCTTATTTTACCTTATTCACTTGATTCAAGATAAATCCTATTTAGTAGACCCAACTGTTGCACATTAACTCTAGGACTTCTTGATTCTGTATGGGAAATGGCATCTTTTGTATCCTTATTTGACTCACCATCTAAGTGAATTTAGAGTGGTGAATTGTGATTTGAACTACTCCCTTCGATTGTTGGAGGACTGGAAATAAACAGAATAGAATTCTCAGTTTCTTCAATTGAAACAGAATGTGTCAAAGCTACAGAAAGTGCTTGTTTTTGCTTAGCTTATGCAACTGCTTTAAGATGCTTCATTGATGTATATAGGGTAGCAATGTCATAATCTTTTGACATAATTCTGAATTTTACTTATTTTGCAGCATCATACCTATAACATAAGCCAAAATGATAAGAACAACAGAGGAAGGACAATATGAACATTAATAAGTGGGCATATAAATATAACAACAAAAGGATGAAAATGGTTATTTGAAACGCAACTGAATTAATATAATACTTACACTTGTATAATTTTTATTTAATTTTTTTTTTTCTGAATGAAACTATGTAGATAGCGACACACCATCCAATTTCATTGTTGCAGTACCATTTGTCTTCACCTTAAATTTTGATGAACCTATCACCTTTTTTGATGAAAGTTAACTGCCATATTTTATAGGGGAAACTTGCTCATGCTTGCAAATAGATACCTGCTTAGCTAATTTCCCTTGGTTGAACTTCTCTAAGCCAGACATCCCATGATGTTTCTTAAGGCCTCTACTATTTTTCTTTGTTGGGGTCACACAATATTTCTTCACTGTGAATCCCTTTGACTTGTATTCATATTTTTCAGCCTCACTCTTTTGTTCAACATAAGCCTTGATAGAAAGTGTGCTTATTGAATTGACTTTCCTTGAAGCTAAATTTGAAACATCTTGCTTCTTGGAGAAGGAAACACTAGTGAAATCATGCTTTGTAGCTTGTTGGGTATATGTTATATTCTTTAGATGTGCATGTGGAGGGGAGGTGTTGCATGTCAGCACTGCATCGGTATGGAACATTATACAAACTATTGAGAAAAAACAGCATTGATGAATGTAACAATTCTGTTGTGCTTGAGGAAGGAGGTAAATATGACAAAACACTGACTACATCAAGAGGAAAGACAATGCTATGGAATCAAAGATTGGGGCATATCAAAGAAAAGGGACTCCAAGCATTACAAGGTAAAGGTATGACTCATTGCATTTTAGATTTTGATTTCTATCAACATTGCACATATGGAAAACAAAATCGAGTAAAATTTTCATCTAGTGCTACAAGAGAAAAGGGAATTCTAGAATTAATACATAGTGATGTGTTTGGAACTATTATTGTTCCATCATTAGGAAAATATGTGTATTTTGTTTCATTTATAGATGATTTATCAAGGAACATATGGATCTATTCCCTTTGAAATAAATATGAAGTATTTGCCAATTTTAAAGAATTTAAGGCTCCTGTAGAAAATTAGTTGGAAAAGAAAATAAGGGTGTTGAGGACACACAATATTGGAGAGTTCCATGGGAATGAATTCAAGGAATTTTGTAAGAAGTGTGGCATAGTAAGGAAAAATACTACTCCATACACACGTCAATAGAATGGAGTTGTTGAGAGGATGAATAGGACATTGATGGAAAAGGCAAGGAGCATGCTTAGCAATGTTGGGATATGGCAAGAATTCTGGGTAGAAGCAGTGGAGACAACATATTACTTGGTAAGCTGATCACCCACATTAACATTGATTGATAAAACTACACAACAGGTATCGACTCATAAGAAACCCTCTATGTAGCATCTGAAATTTTTTGGTTGTGATACTTATGTACATGTTCGAAAGAATAAAAGGAGCAAGTTTGATAACAAAGTCAAGATGTGTATCTTTATTGGACATAAATATGGTATGAAAGGGTATAAGCTTTGGAATCCTATAACTAAGAAGACTGTTTACAGTAGAGATGTTGTATTTCGAGAGGTCAAAGAATTCCTTAGATAGGAAGTGAATCCAATGGAGATGGAACTAGAGAAAATAGAGTTTAAGTTAGAAGGTGAAGAATTTGACTCAATAGAAGAAGCTGAATCAGAATAAGATGCACCTCATTCTCCAGTTTTGAGGAGATCATATTGAGAAATAAGGAAACCAGAAAGGTATTCCCCTCCTGATTTTCGCTCTCATTTTTCTATGTCTATTACTGATGATGATCCTAGAAATGTGAAGGAATCTATTGATTCATGTGATAGTGATCTCTAGAAAAAGGCCATGGTTGAAAAAATGGATTCCTTGGACAAAAGTGAAGCTTGGAATCTAGTCAAGTTACCAGCTGGAAGAAAATCCGTTGGGAGAAAATGGCTATTTAAAAAGAAGTTGAATGTAGAAGGTAAAGTGGATAAGTATAAATCCCGCTTGGTAGCAAAGGGATATTTTCAGTTAGAGGGGATTGATTTTGGTGAAATATTTTCTCTAGTTGCAAAATTAATTTCTATTAAATTTATTCTTTTTATTGCTGCTGCTTTTGATCTTGAAGTAAAGAAGATGGATGTGAAGACAACGTTCTTACATGGGGATATGGAAGAACAAATATACATGAAACAACCAGAAGGGTTCACAGTAACGGGAAATAATGAGTTGGTATGTAAACTAAAGAAGTCCCTTTATGGTCTAAAGAAATCTCCAAGAATGTGGTACCAAAAGTTTGACACATACATACTTGGATTGGGGTTTGTGAGGAGAAAAATTGATCACTATGTATATTCCAAACAATTTGGTGATCACTTCATTAACATGGTTCTGTATGTTGATGACATGTTGTTGATAACATAGTTTTGGCTATCTTTGGCTATTTTTCGGATATTTTTGAAATTTTCTAAAAATATGTAACTTAATCCCAATTAAGGGATTGGAGTCTTTTTATAATATGGGTTAATGGTTTGGGGTATTTGGATTCTGTTGAATACCTATATTTTGTATTGTGACGATTCATAATGTAATGAAGAGAAAATAGGAGGTGTGGCTCCAAGATTTTTTGGTTTTCACGATTTAGGGTTTCTAGGGTAAATCTCTGTGTTTATGTGTGAATGATGTGTTTTGATCTCTATTTTGATTAAAATAATCTATATGCTTTGCTTCTATGCATAGGTTTAAAAATTACATAGGCTTTTTTCTTCCATTTTTGGAGGTGGCAATGATTCAGTAGACATTTTAGCATGTGCACTCCTCTCATCCTTATCTCCAAACCGCCATTTATCCATATTCTTAGAGGACAATGAATCTTCAAACCATGGATCCATATTCTTCTCCTATACCCATTTAGAAGGTCTTGAAGAAAACCTTATTAAGGATTAATATGAATTTGAAGACAGCACAAGTTTCTTACTACCTCCTATTTTTGTTTCTTCTTTTTGGATCAATGTGTCTACTTTGACACATTCCTCATTTCCATTAACTAAATTCTTGTCATTATCAAAGAATTTTGTATAAGAATTTCCATTCACAAAAATCTTTTATGCATCATATTGTCCAGTCATACCAGTTGCCACTGGCTCCACTAAAGCAGTTGCAACCTTTTCAACACATGTAGACATAGCTCTCCTAACAAAGCATAGGGATTTGAATGAGAAAAAAAGTTATTTAAAGTCTTTTTTATTGGTAGTAGTAGTATATTTGTGTTATATATAACAGAGTTCTAACAAATGGACAACTTCACAAAGGAACCAGTTCTAATTTTGAGATAACAGTTACATCGTAAACTTAATTGTCACCTTGCAGACCAGTAATTGACCATTTCTTTTAATTCAGGTTTTCTTTATTTTCCATAACAACTTTGCCAAACCAAACCACATAAGGTCCCTTAATGAGGCATTTCTATACTAGTTTTCATACAAAACAATTTTATAAACCTAAATTTCAAGAAAAGTAATGTACCTAGACTAAATCCTTCCTCCAAAATTTGTCAAATCTCATCTATTTTTTCTTGCTTAAAAAATCTCTCTGCAAAACCAATCATGACATTAAGAAGCCTACTCTAAATAACTTTCGTAGGAAATAAGAAAAAAAAGTAATGTAATTATAATGCAAGGTTTGTATTCAAAAGATATCTTATTTGTATAAAAAATAAGCATTCTATCAGAGACCATTGTGTCAGGAATATGACCCTGTATATTTACGAAACAATAGTGTAATGTGGCGAGAGCACACACACAGTGTAGACTAACTCCTAGGGTACACATACACAGTAGGTCTAGACCTAGGTACATTTGAGGTTACCCTAGCTGTGGGACAACATACCTAGCCTGGGGGTGCACACATCCAAAATCCCTCAACCAGATTTGGTTTGTGCCCCCTCAACAGGATTTGGCGTGTGTTACTTATTATGGGGGAGTTTCGATTCGAATGTTGAGTCAAAATAAGCTCTTATGGGGGAAGTTCACCACTGTAATAAGGATCTACATGTTACAGATCCTTACTCGCATCTCACTAACACAAATCTTGTACAGAAATGAGTTCTGGTGTCTGATTTGAGAGTAATATGCACATGAAACAACCTTGCTAAAAACGCAATAACAATCAGGACTCTGATATTTATCTTCTTAGTTGTTAATCACCAAAAAAACATACAAGGAATGGATTTTCCCCCATCCATCAACAAGGATAAACAAATGACATTGCTTTATAATAGTTCACTAATTGGGTTCCTTGCTTGTAAAATCAATGTCAATGCCAAACATTGCAAAACAAATTTTCCCTATAGGCTCCCAGATGTGCAGCAACAACACTTCAATTTCTCCCAGATTGTAAATGGATTTATGACAAAATAATTTGTGACCAGAAAAGGTAGGACATTATTGAAATCTTATTAACTACCAAAACTAAAATGTATTGTTTCTTCCAGTCAGACACAAGTATCAATGCTTCTCTTAATATATATTTTTTTCAAGTTTGACTCTTCCAAGACTATCAATGGCTATCCAATCCACTTTATTAAGCACAAACCCAATGCATGGCAGTAGATGCTCACCAGTAATTTAGTTAACAGTTTAAGTGTAAAGAGCATTGAACAATTCGTACACGGAGTCTATGCAGTTGAACCTACCTAGTGACCCAATCAGATATGAATTCGAGCTATGGGGGACTCAACAATTTCCCCAAGGGATATATCACGCTAAAAGTGAAGCACTTCCTGAAGACCCAAACAAGAAAACAATCTTTCAATGGTTTCTAAGTCTTTATTCTTTTACATTTGAAAAGTTACAATGCGGCTCATGTCTCTCAGGGCCAGTACACAACTTACACAGACATTCCTCTTCTGCGTCATGGCCCCTATAGTTGGATATGAAATCAGGGACCATCCCGAAAATAAAAATAAAAAAAATAATTAATTGTTATATATTTCACATTTTAGTTTTAAAATATATTTCTAAGTTTAGTTATATATAAGTGACGTGTCAACCAAGATGTGGTCCGATGGCTAAGATGGGGTCCCACCATGCTAAATACTTAGGTTCAAACCTTGATGGGTTCCTTTTTCAAAATGTATTTCCTTTGTTTGATAGGGATCTCCACATTTTTTATTTGTAACAATATAAAAAGAGAGGATGAAAGGATCTGACATAAAAATAGGACAAAAAATGCACAAGGGGAGGAATGCTAAGAACTGAAACTAAATTAAACTGTAGGAAACAATAAATGCATAGAAATATTTCCCATTTATTAAGTTTCATTATTTTTCTTTTTCAATAGTGATGGAGAACAATCACAAAAATTATTAATGACAGGAAAAAAAGTGGGAATCAAAGAGTTAGCATAAATAAAACAAAAACAATGGGGTGGCAGGTGATGGGACGGGGTGGGAAGGGACGCTGAGGGAAATTGTGAACTTCATTGTGTTTGGGGGTTAAACATATCCACTAACAACCAAGCTGAAGTTCTAGCCCTGTAACAAGGTTTGGTTATCCTTAAGGTAAAGGTGTTTACAAATATTATTGCAATCTAGGATTCCACTGTAATAATTCACCATATCCAAAATATATCAGCTTCACAAGAATCCAATATATGTAGAATCATCCTTAGAATACAAGGTGTGGAAAACAATTTTAGTTCTATACAGTTTTTTCAAGTGCTTTGATCAATTAATAGCTAGGAAGACTCTAGAAAATATAAAAACCTTGTTAAATTGTGGTATGTTGTCTCAAAATGGGGGGTCCCCTCTCTGGTTCACCTCCCTTGAAATAATTATATCAAACTTTGGAAGAGGCGTGAAATACAAGTTGATGGGAAAGTGGCATTAGGATTTAAAGCCAATGCAATGGGAAATAGTTATGGCCTCCCCCATTACGTCCCTTTATCATTACTCTATGCGAGGCAGTGGGATAACTCTTAAGTTTGCATGTATGTTGGCATTAAGTGCAAGTGGGATATTTCCAATGATTTTGTGGTCTCTCTTGGATATTTCTCTCGACCAGCATGGTATGTTTTCTACTTGATTCATTGCTTAGTCTGGTTGTGGTACAATGCTTTGGGTGTTGTGGTCCCTTCCAGGTGTGTCCTTGGCAGTTGGAAGGATTCTACTTTAATCTATTTTTGTTTGGCCTTATGTATTAGATGTCTTCGAATTCTAGGAAGAAAAAAATTATATGCCTCTTATATCATAGAAAGTATCAGCTACATGATTCTTTATTGATATTACAATATGCGTTGCTCTTCTCAATGCTCACAGATTCGGTTTCACTATTTAGTATTTACTTCAACTGGAGAGCATGAAAATATTTTTGTGGATTAGAGACATATGTATGACATGCTCTTTTTGTAAGCCTCTAATTTGGTGCTCACTCATTATTGTTCATCATTAAAAGCATGATTCCTATTGGAAATAATAAAGAAATAAATTGATTATATTAGTTTCCACAAATAACCAAAGACAAATGGGGAGTTCTTAGGTTATGTACTTTGTATAAAATGACAAAAAAATGTAGAAGTGTATGCAAAATGATATAAATACACAATCATTCAGTTAGGAATTCCCCTATAAAACAAGGTAGACAAATCCAATGAAGTCCTGATGAAAACATAAACTTAGCTGAGGTCTCCATCTCGATCAAAGGGGGAGCTTGAATAATCCATCATTATAAAATCACCAATATATTGAAAAAATGATTTGATTAAGAAAAAATACTTTAGTTCTCTACAACCTCAAAAATATCAACAACTATCATGTTCACTAAAATCATTAACTCGAGAATAACTAAATTGTGATAAGAAAGAATCCAACTTAATTTTCTTGTGTACCTAAATTCTGTGTTTTCCTCAATTAATCAAATTTTCAATAAGTGATATAACCACAAAACTAACAATGAACTTGTACATTTCCATGTGATGATATAGCTAAGAGAATGCAAAATGAATAAACACTGGAACCCTTAATTAACATTTTAGAAATAATGGCTATGAAAAGGGAATATTCAACATTATCATCTCGTATCATGATTCTTGGAAAGTTCTCCTAAGAAATTATATGTAGTTGGTTAGGTGTCATTTAAACCAACAATATAATATTATTGTGTGAGGTACACCTATCCCCCTATAAGTGGTGCAATCACAACTATCACTAAATATGTACATGGCCATGTGCTTACAAAATCAAAAGAATGCAAATGTACAGAAATCATAAATCTTAATGAAAACATACATAAGGAAAAAATTTGAAAATGGGAATGTTCAACATTATCTCCTACAGTCATGATGCTTAAAATTTATCTTGATCAATCCTAGGAAGTTGGTTAGATATACTGAAGCCTACATTTACAATATTAATTTCAGTGACACATACTTCAAAGAAAAGCAATAATCTACAACATCTGAATGGAACTTCTCCATCTAGATCCATGCCAATTTTACTAAATCAAAAGATGTGTGATGTTTGAATCTCTTCTTTGGCAGGTTACACAGACGGCATCTGTCTATACCAAGTACAGTTTATGTCAATTAGTAACTGGAGACTCACTTTTAAAACATGTGGCAGACCTTAGGGTAGCAAAATGTACATGTAAAAAGAAAAGAACACAAAAAAATTAAAATAATATTATCAGATATGATATAAAAAAATCTCAATTATAGTGAATTATTATATTTATAACATAATGAAAAAAAAGAAATAGAGTGGAAACAAAACATGATGAAATTTGTTAAATTTCAATGATACGTTAAAACGTGACATATCTCACATATGTGTCTATGTTCCAATATCTATACTTGTTATGTTCCTTTGTTTTGGCTACCTCAATTCATATTACCTTAATTATATTAGTTTTTTTCTTTCTAGGTTTTATCAATAAAGAATAAACCCTTGAATCATTTAGATAAATACAATAACTATTCCAGAAAATAAACATAAACAAAATAGAAAATTGATTTCCAAAAATTATTTGTGACTAACTACATTTTTTCATGATCTTTCGTAAATGTTTGCAGGTCATATTAAGGTAGTGTCATCGATGCTAACTGGACAAGTATGACTAGAAATCAACATGCTCACAGAATTTATCTTCTAGCAAACAAACTATTTGTTGACTAGAAAACTTAATAATCATGGAAAAAAACATACAATGCATAAAGAAGACACATTTCTTTTGGAAACTAGTAGGGTTCAACTAGTTGTCTAAAAATTAAATGACCACCTCACTCCTTAATCAAGACAACCCCATAGTCTTTCTTGAAATTTATGTAGCATATTTTTCCACTGAACTCGTTCCACCAAGGCATATCCATTCTAATGATTTCCCATCCTTAGTGGATTACATGCAGACTGCATTACTAACTTTCTCACATACATTTATATCAACACTAGCTCATTATTATGAAACCTAAAAATATTTTTTTTAAATTAGGTCTTTCTACTAATAATTGTTCCCTATCTCTTCTCTCCACCTTTAAATTGTAGGGTTGTTCCCTTCCCCATTGGAAGATTCACAACCTGAATGCCACAAAAAGAAACTTTAGGAGGGAAAGGAATAATATCTTGTTGCAGTCCAGAGTCAATATTGATCATTTTCTAGCAAAATTGATGGTGTGCATGAAGGGATGTGGTGTCCCTAACCAAATATGGAGTGAATTTTTTAGTTAACTACATAAATACTTGGGTATGGACTTTGATCGAACACTTTGTTGGAAATTTCTATTTATCATTGTAGCATTCTCTTTTTAGATATCTCTAAATTTCTTTGTGGCTTTTGTGGTTTATGCTATAGATTTATTTCATATTTTACGGATGCCACGAATTTCATCATAAATGTATAAATATATTTACAGAAAATACATTCCTTCCTTGTATTAAACTTCAGAAGATTGATCTCATAGCATGACAAAAAACATAAATTTATTACTATATACTACAACAATCATTAATGAAATTTTCACTAATATTTAAATGGTTGTAACAGCTTCTACAACATATCAAAGTAAATTAGATTCATTCCATTGTTATGACAAGTAGAATGATATGGGTTGGAAGTCCCTTTTTTAGTAAGAAAATAATCCTTGGAGTGTCACAACTTGAGTGTACCTATGTCTTGGAAGCTGATAAACACAATAAGAATTTACCAATAATCTAGTGTGATACCCCCTTTTAGATCACAAATATTGTTAAGAGGGAAACATTGAATGGATCTTGTTTTGGCATCTTTATCTTCCCAAATTACTCCCAACACAATACAAAAAAAATCCCTCTTACACTCTAGTCCTCTGCCCCTAACTCTGTCTCTCAATACCATTTCCTGACGATCATACACCACCAAATTTAGAAACCATTCTTGATACCACCAAACCTTCTCAGATCAATTTTACAAGAAAATCTTTTTTCATATCAGTGGTGTAGGGGACAAATTGATCACTCACTCAGAAGTGAAAACCTATTCAATATGTGCCAAAGAGAATTTTCCCATGCCATTCATCAAGCAGATTTTGGATGCTTGCACAAGCCACGAGGTTCTATCTTTATAGACATTTGATATGGTTACAATAAGATTCATATTTTTCCCTAAGACCAATATAATACCATGTGGCATAGGATTGCTCATTTTGCTACCGGTGTTGTATCTTAAATTGGTTCTCTAACTGGATCAACTGAGTCATTATCTCTCCGGTTTGACCTAGAATCCTACTTTTTGGTAAATAGAGTAAACCCTTACCTTTGCTCTTGTGCTTTCATTTTCTTATAGGTTTTTTCTTTAGATTATAATGCTTCAACTGGAACTATATAGCATAACGTCACTAGAAAGAAATAGCTACTTTAGAACATAACTAGTTTCTTTAGAACGTCGCACCATGTATTAACTTTTGGGTACCATGTTCCCACCAAAGAGCCAATACAACACCAATTCAGAATTGCCCTGAAGATGAAGATGAACTTGCATGGTTTTCTTGCTTTTTGTTGGGAGATAAACCAAGGGATTGTTGCTTGCTAGTTAGCTTTGCAGAAGAAATTAAAATGTTTGGGGAAACATTGATTCAAAACTGCCGCATCAAAGAACTAATGGAATTGGAATAAGATTGGTTCGACATACAGATGTTTCACTTTTTGCATATGTAAGTTTTACCATACCATACTGGCATACTATATGGGATTTTTTGAAACAAATTGAGTATATATGTAATTTGGTCGAACCTCTATTGACACTTCATCTTTCTTGTTGAATGGGAAAAGTAAAAACCTAGGGATACATCATGGGCCCTAGAGAGAGGTCCTTCTATATGGGATTCCACTCTATATATTTAGTGATTAATCGATGTAATACCTAGTTCAGAGCAGCCACTAAGTTTCATTGCATGAGTTTGAAAAAATTATTCTAAATGACGTAATGCATGAACTGAAAGCAGCGAGTAAGGGATCTAGAATGTAATGGGGAAACATAGAGTAACCTTGTTCTATTACCATGTTCCCCTGTTGGAGGTAGAGGTGACTTACATATAATTGATCAATCCGAATGTTTGGTAGGAAGACACTGACCTGCTGTCCTAAATGGCAAGAGTTCACTTGTTGTTCCCATGCTATGGCATATCTTAAAACTCCCTTTATCACCCCTTCAACCAGTCATATGTCCAAATATCATCACAACTCAACTTCATTCAAATATAGCCTCAAAACGAGCAGAGTCAAAAGTGTAACACCGAATGACCAATCCAGAATTGGGAACAATAAAGAACATCTACTACCTATGGTTTTGTTGTTATCCATGACTGTGAAAACTTGTGACTATCGAGTCCTGAAGACGGATGCAACAAAATAACTACAAGACATGAATATTCCAAGGAATAAAATGAATCCATGTCTACCATCCTTGCTCTACATACCCTTGGCCCAGCTCTATGTTAAATTCACTCCTCCTTCTCAAAATGATGATTTTCCTTGGGATTTATGTCGAATAGAGCTCCCTTCCACCATTAAACCACTGCAACAGCTCCAGACCAACATGATAGAGACTCCAAAGACCAACACGATGAAGCTCATTTCATCTCTGCCAGAAAATTAGTAGAGGTGGGAAAATTTGAAGGGCTAGTTCATTTCATCTCTACCCTTTCAACTAATTTTTTGTTTTTATGTTTTTTTTAGTTTTTTATGCTAAAAATAACTCTTCAACTATCAAGTTTTATTAAAAAAATACATTTTAATCATAAATTTTTTATTAAAGAATTTAATTTTCACTTTATACACACACACACACACACACACACACACACACACATATATATATTAAGGAATTTAATTGCCAAATAAAAATAACAAGTGTCAACATTATGCATTTGAAGTATATTAAGCAATAAACTTATGAAAGAAATCCCTCTTGCACGTGACCTATGAACGAGAGCACCTAGTGATTGATCGCCAATTCTTCCTCCATCATTGATGCACAATGTAGGCTATGAGATCCAGTGATCAAGGAGTGCATGCACATAGGCTTGGTCACGCAACTTGAAATCATGAATCAGTGATAGCAATCAGCATCATGATTGTGCACGGGAATTACTGAGTTTGTGTTTGGAGATATCGGCCCTCTTCCAGGGCAGCTTCTAGAATGGATCCACCCACGGATCTAATTCTAGAGGAACGTCGAAGAATTTTAGATGAAGCCTTCAAGGCTTTGGTGGCTTCCACATATTCCCCACCTATGTCTACCTTGAAACCCAGTGATGCAAACTTTGTTAAGCATGTAGGCGCTCCTTGAATCAAAATCATGCTAGCAACGTCAAGGTTGAAATCCCTAGCTCTGAGTGAGAAGGGCCCGATAGGTCAGTTTACACGAATTTGGCATTCACCAAAAAATATGGATGTTAGAAACCGTGAGCAAATACCTTTAAAGTGCAAGAAGTGCCACGAATACAAACATTTTGTTAAAAATTTCCCAAAAGTGGTTCAAGAAATTCCAGAAAAAAATCAAGAGGAAGGAGCCAAAGATAAGCAAGTAAAAGCCTAAATAAGGAAAAGAAGTCTCGACCAATAAACAATTCCTCGAACTGCACATGGAAGAGGGATAAATCCCACCCTTGGAAACAATATCAGTATAAACAGAAGAAGAAAATATATATGCATCCACGAGTATCCCTCCCATGTCTCCCATAAATGAAAGGAACAAAAAATCACTTAAAGGGTCTACAACACCAAGGCGCACTTGGGTAGAAATGGCAAAGTCACACTACATGGTTTCTCCGCAAAAAAATAGTCATCACAAGGATCTGAGGAATCACATGATGTAGCTCTGCAACCAAACACTAGAGGAAGAAAGTCGCAAATATACCATAGAGAGTAGGAAGTAGAAAGTGAGGTAGAGTTAGAAAGATAGAGAAGTTTCAAGGAAATGAAACTTTTCCAGTATCCTAAAAATCCAAGAGGGAAAAAAACGGATGGTTTATCTCGAGCAGGATCTCAATAAAGAGGGTTTAACTTCACTATACATCTGTAATGTATATGGGCTAATGCATTATAGGGACAAGATAATTATCTAGGAAGATATCACTAAACTAAAGGAGGATCTACAAGGGAAAGACCTTATTATTTCTTGGGATTTCAATACCACTAAGTCGCAATATGAGAAATGTGGAAGAACAAAGGTCAAGGACCCATTTAATGAGAAGATGGAGGACTTGATGGTGGATCTAGACTTGTTGGTAATTCCTATGAATAACGAAAAGTACACATGGAGAAATAGAAGAAATGGAATTGGACATGTAGCGGATAGGTTGCACAGATAATTGGTAAGTTCAACATTCCTACCAAAAGTTCTCCTCCTAGTCCCTCTTTATCTCCCTCCAACAGTCTCTCATCACAAGCCAATCTCTCTGATTTTATCCCCACTAATAAATCTTGGGGCCATTACTTTTCGATTCAATCCAATCTGGTTTCAAGATGAAAAAAATATTGGTTTAATTCAAAAAGAGTGGAACCTACAATAATTCCGATCACCGAGCTATATTTGGGAATCAAAACTGAGATCCATGTGATATTCCCTTAAGATATGGATCAAAGAAGGTTTTAAGAACCCAAATCAACACAAAAACTGAACTTCAAATTGATCTATCCATTCTAAAATTGTGTATGGAAGTTGATGAGGTGACTGCAACGTTTTTGGGTCGGGAGAAAGAGCTCAACATGAAAATATTAAGTGCTGCAAGGAATATAGAAGAGGTTCAAAGACTAAATTTGATATGGATGTGGCTAAAAGGAGGATATAGCAAAACAAAGTACTTCCATAAGAAAACCAATATTCAAAAAAGTTTCAATGCCATCAAGGCTTTGAAAGATAAATATGGGAATAAGATAACATGGAAAAAATAATTAAAAGAACACCCTTTCACCCATTTTCAATAGCTCTATTCTGACACTGGGGAGATATATCCAGAAGCACAAACGACCCTTCTTCTTGATATGCCCTCATCAATGTTATAGAGAATAAAGAGCTTGCAAAACCTAATATGGAATATGAGAAAAGAAATGCAATCTGGTCACTCCATGCTAATAAAGCGCCCAGACCAGATGGTTTTACCATAAACTTCTACAAATAGACATGGGTTATTTGAGGGAGTAAAATAATGTAATATGTGATTAATGGGTCAAGGAAAAGGGACAAATAAAGGGAAAAAGTTGGCCATTTACAAGGTGGGAGGACACATTAATTAAACTCAAAACCTCACACATCCAAATATTCCATGTAATTAAGGATAATTCTTCTACATCAACCTTACCTTAGGTATCAAGGGGAGGATATCCAAACTTCTTCTTAAGAAAGAAATTGACTGGAATATTAAAAGTAGAGTTAGTTGGCTTTCTACTGGGGATCAGAATGCAACTTTTTTCATATATTTGGTAACTATTTCAAAAGCTTGAATACAATTTGGATATTAAAATATCTTGCAAGAGTAATTTAAATTTGCAATTTTTAGATTAAAATATCTTGAAAATTTGAATGGAATGCAAAAATTAAGCAAGGATAAAAATACACAGTCTCAAACTGGAAGGGTTGGGCACCAAGGACTATAAGGATAATGTGCTAATTAGGTATTACTTTTTTTAATTGAATGATGCATTGAAGGAGAAGAGTCTACACTCGATTCTTAGCTGGGTCCCAATCAAGCTCAAGTAAACAAGAACCTAAACAAGAACTTCACCAAGGTAATTTAAAGACATAATTTCACTATTGTGGAAATGTATATCAGAAAAAAATGAGAAATATAGATAAGCACGGGTGAAAGGATTTATGTATTTTTAGGGATGGGAATTGGCTTGATCTAAACCATGGTTTGGGGTCAAACATTATGGATTAGATCCTAATTTTTTATTTAAGGGTTCATGCACCATGTGTAAGACCCGATAACAATGTATATCCCCTATGAAGGTCCATGAAAAAAAATAGGGAATTAGGTTATATATATTGATTTCAAGTCTCATGAACAATGTGTAGGGCCTTGAGCTACCACATAATATAACCTAATATGGTACAAAAATTATTTTGAGTAAAATTTTTATTTAGGAACCATTAATTTGAGTTCTAGCAGTGGTCTTAAATAATTATCTTTTATTAAAGACTACAACAATGGTCACATAGCATCATAAATTAAATCATTAGAATTATCAATGTAACAAACATGTTTTAACAATCACCAAAAGTTACCAGAAAGAGTATTAGAGAGGGTCATTAAAGGATCATCAGTAGAAGTGTCACCAAAGAGAGCCTTGGAAATAGGCCTTTATTAACCCTCACCAAAAGTGCCATTGAAAAATGATTTGGTGGAAAACCTTAAAGGAATGTGTGTAAAACCATGGGTTTTTTTCTTCTACATTAGCATTGTGTGATATAGAGTTGATATCTAAAATATACCATGCCTCCTCCATCTGCCTATCCCAACCCTCAATCATGCCATAGCTATTCTATATTTGAGAATGTGATATGTCTCCCCCAAGGAATGCATGTACTTTGTTATTTACTTGAATCCAACTAGAATATGGAACTGCTTTAACTCCCTTGTTTTTCATCATGTGTCTCATATTTTCTACAACATCCCACCATATTGCCATTGCATAAATATTTTACATCAAAACATAGGTTCCTACATTTTTTGGTTCTAACTCAAGAAGATGTTTTTTTTCACTTTCATCTTCAAATTTAGTTGTAGCCTACATGCACCAATCAAGGATCCCCTAACAACAAAATCAGGCTAAAAATGCATACATGGAAAGAAATGTAATCCTGATAAATTCACAAGAATCATAGAAGATATGTGTTGGAAGTACAGTAGATACAAACCAATAAGGTCAGAAAAATATTGATGAGAGGGAGGAAAGGTTCAGGGACTAGTATGAATTTTCATTACAATGTTCGTATTTCCCCATTATGAATGTAGTATAGTAGGCCTATTACAAGGGAAAGAGAGGGAAACAAACAATATTTTGTAAGTTAGAAGGTACCATAAAAGTTTTAGGATGGACATATAAGAAATAAACGGTGTTGATAACTATTATTATATGGTGATGATAAAAAATTCCTTATATGGTGATGATAAAAACTTCAAGTTATTGTATGGAACAGTTATGGACTATGTACCTTGAGAGAGAAGATAAAATTTCAACACCTTGGTCTTGTGGGTAAAAAGGTTGTTTCCCCAGCTTTGATGGTACACATTAGTATTGTGTCTGTAAGGGTTGTCTTCCCACTTGGTTCCTATTATACCACAAGAAATCTAGTAAGAAAGCCAACAACAAGCAATGGTTTAATATCCAATCCCTTAGTTTCAACCGACTCTTGGGTTTTTCTAGCCTAAAACTTAATATACATAATTCAATTAAGTTCTAGGGCACTTATATTTTTAATGAAATATTTCCCAAAATCATTGTGGGGAAGGAACACACCACCCAACCTTAGGAAATATTGCAATCAATAATATCTTAACGTAGATTCCATCCCTAATTGATGCTATGACATGACAAGGACATGGGTTCAATCTCACACTTTGGGCCATATTCGAGGTAGTTTCCCTAGTCTAAAAATGTCAGTATCCACAAGGTTGTACCCTCCTTGTGGTCTCTCCTTTCTCTCCCCATTTATGTTTTGTTCCAGTGAATAATAATCCCCTCTAAGAGGAATTCCCCACAAAGTATTATGAACCCCCTCACATGTGAAAATCATATCTCCTTCGATTTAGGTTTCCTTCCATAGTAAACCTTGGGTTTTATCTCACTTTTACTTAACTATTACCAAATCTTCACAATTTGACATGACCATGACCGTGATATGATAATGATATTAGGACAATGTTTTGGTTGCATAATATAATGTATATACAAGCCAATGGGTTAGCTTGAGTGATTGCATACTATGAATTGCAAGCAGAAAATAATAATGTCAAGTACTTGGGCTAGTTAACTCTGTGAATAATTTGGACCTCACTAGATTCCCATGTTAGGTGAGGGTACCAAAATTACAATAGAATAGTTTACCCATTGCACTATCCTTGAAACTAGGGTAATTATTTGTAGGGTTTCCTATGATTTATATTTCGTTGAAAAAAAACATAACAATATGACAATGAAGGAATGGGGATTGATGAAAGTAGGTAACTCAATCCAATGGAAGCTCTAGTAGCATTTATCACTCTAAAGGATTTTGAAAATGGATAAGGTGGATAAGTTTATTTATATACAAATTTGGATCATAGGTTGAGAACCTCTTCACATTGGAATTCAATAACTCTACAGAGGTTTAAGCCTGCAAAAAAATTTGTTAATTCGACCTGATTCGATACCACCTAGATAGAAGGTCATAATGATCCAATTGGAATTAAATGTGTTGTGAACAATTTTATTTTCGTGTATTTTATAGGGTAGTGGTTATTTTATAGGGTTTTATACATTGCTCGAGCCAATTTTAAAGGGAAATGTACATTGTAGCACTAGTTTGACTAGGAAATGAACAATGTTTGACTTTTGTGAGAATTGATCTCAAGCATTAATATACCTTTGTCATATGAGTTTTGGGTTGAATTAGTTCATTTTTTGTGGTAATTTGTTTTGATTGGATCAGTTTGGGATATACTCAACATCAAACATTAGTGTCACGTAAGGACATAAGTGGAATTTTAAAATATGCCCCTTGATGTATGAGGCTAGGATGGCAATAAAGTTTGAAATACATCATTATATAAAAAGAATGAGTGAGTTTAAATGAGGAAACTATATATTTAAGAAGTGAATGAGAGCACCTTCAAAAATAGTAAGAGGGAGAATATGTATCTCTTAATATGAGGAAGGGATACCCATGCTTGTGTAATAATCAAGTATAATATGGGACCATGAAAAAATGAAATGGCACATATGGAACCATGGCATGAGATATCATATAAATTGTTCTTCATTTTATATCATACTAATTATGTTGAAGTAATGTCACCCATGGTTGCACAAAATTAATGGTATAACATTACCCCAAAGTCAAGGAGGTTCTAAACTCACATAGAGCTCAAACACAAGCTAAAATAGGGATACAGATGTCCATGATCTTCAAGTGGTTATGGATACAAAAGTAATTCTTTTTGTTGCAAAGACATTTTATTAAAGAAATATTGAGTATGTGTTGGGATTCTCTTCTATTGGAACATTGTTTTTATTATTTTGGAGGAATTAATAATGTGGAAAGATATCCTATCGTAGCAATATGAAACTATAATAATGGCTTGTAATGAGAGGTCATTTAGAGTGATGGTGTATATTTCTATCACTAGAAAACTCAACACAAGAACATATTGCATATAGATATAATTCCACTAATATGATAGATATACCCTCCAAATCCCTAACCCCTTAATGTGACCATAACCTCTTTAAACCATAACCATGAATTCTTATAACCACCCTATTCCTAAATACCCTAACCCCTTAACCAATTAAACCCTAATCAAAATAAAAATTTAATCCTCATCATAATCATCATCATTCACAAGGACCTAAATTTTTTCCATGAATGATAGCTCAGGCCATGAGAACCATTCCCAGTGCCCATGAAGAGCCTTAGAGTACACTAAAGTTTTGACACAAGAACCTACATTTTTGGCGTTGAACTCGACTTGGTGTAACAAAATTTAAATAGACACCATATCCTAATGATCACATGAAAAAGTTCCTATTTATAAGGCTTACGTAGTGCCTAAGGACCCCGCAAATTATGGCTCATGAAACCTTTAATTTGGTACCATTTGTAACCATCCATGTTGTTCTAAACCTCAAAATGGCCATGACCATATCCAACTTACATGCCAAATATTCCATGTGGAGGGATTATGGTGCTAATTTGGGGCCCCATGTATGGAGCATGAGATTTACAAGAAAATGTTACAGCCTAAGACTACATTTTTTACTATATGTTAAGTATCGCATCAAGAACCATCCCTTGTGCACAAGTTTTTATAATCATGACCATGTCTCACATGTAGACTAGAAATTTTCTATGTAGATTCATGCTATGTGATGGTCCATGACCTCATAAACAAATGGTGTGAAATTAGGCCACAAATTTAAACCCTATACCATGGTCTAGGAAAAGAGATCGATTTTCAATGTTATAAATATAAAAATAAAAACATATCCCACTTGTAGTTGAAAGAATATTCCCTCCATAGAGATTATGCATTGTCTCAAGGCCTTATGAAACATCACTCATGAGCCACATTGTTACATGTAGGCTAGAGTTTCCATATGTAGTTCTTATGTGGTAGTCTAGGTTAACATGCATGGACCATCAACCGAATTAAAAACTAATATGGAATAAGACCCTAACATTAGTTCGCGGGTCGGTAGAGGCTCCAATAATCATCCTTGTCAATGTTACACATATTGAAATATCCACCATATCTCACTTGTAAGGTAAAGTAATTCTGTGTAGGACCCTACACAAGGACCATGAAAACATAAGGTCCTATATTTTTCCTCAAGATCCATCCCTAGTGTGCCCCTCCTCAATGTGGTGGCCACATATCACATGTAGGGAGATAAGGATTCCCTACACATGCCCTAGGAAATGACATGGGTTATTATGCAAAGACCACGAACCCCATTAACAAATGTTTGATCCCAACAACATGGGTTTTGGTATCAAATTATGGATTAATGACGAAGAGGCACCAATGACGGGCATGAAGAACCATGTCTAGTGTTCTAATTAACTTCCAAACAAGCACCATATCCCACTTCCAAGCCAAATTAGATTCCCTATGGAGGACCAATAGGGTGGTTTGGGACCGCACACATGTAAGATATCTCCATAGTAAAATTATACAATGTAAGGTATTAGATTTTTCATTATTCCATGAAATGGTCCTCAAGTTCTATCCCTAATGTACCCCTCCTCAACTTGTTGGCCATATCTCACATGTAGGCAAAGGATTCCCTACACAGGCTCTATGCAATGATGTGGGTTACTATGTAAAGAACATGGGATCCATAGGAAAATTGAATATCCAAACAACATTGGTTTTGTTATCAAATTAGGGATTAGTGACCAAGAAGAATCCATAATGTGACTAATCTCAAAATAGCCACCTTGGCCCTGGCAATGTTTTCAGTCTGCAACGACCAAGTTTGAACATTAAGGTTCCAATAGAGAACTTGGAGAAGATTGTTGGTTCACCTAAGAATTAAGGTCTTGCATGCAATGTAATATTAGTCAAATAATGGCATATTGTAATGATATTAGGCAAGAAATATAACCACTCATATTCGAGCAACGGCTTCAAATTTTATTTTTCTCATTCTCAATAAAATATAGTTTGGACTTAGATTTTTTACAACATTTTAGATGTTTTATAATGTGACTTAATTGGACATTGTCACATTGATTGTCGATAAATATGGCCGATATCTATGGATAATTTTTTGTTTATGTTACAAGGTTATGCAATTTTAAATATTTTTAATTATTTTTTTAAATTGATGTTTGTGATTGTCTGAAAATGCACAATTAGGAAGTCGTTTTGTGGTTTTGTCATCTTTAATTTTGTTCAGGCTTAAAAACAATGAAATGTAACATGTTATATTAGATAAGATCATTCACATAAAGCAGGTGTTTATTAATTGAGGAAAAAAGTAGGTATCAAGTGATAGAGGATGTATGATTTGTTTTTAATAGGATAATTTTGACCTAATCTCATCCTTAAAAGAAATTTCCAGTTAGTTTTTCAACTAAGAGAATATAATTGAAAAAGAAATTCATTAAATGAAACAAATATATATGAGAAAATGTCAACACAGATCACAATTTACTTCATGGGTTTAACAATTATTAGGATTGAATGCTAAGGATGTACAAGTCGATGCACCAAAACTACAAGTCACGCATTAGTGTCGCACACTCTTTTTTCATATTTTCCACACATTATCTAAATTTAATATACTTGTCCTTTTTTTTAGGATTTTTCAAATACAATTTACTAAATAATATTATCTTACAATAATGTAATTGAAATAGGGTTGCTTTTTGCAAGTGTCTTGAATAATTTATTTGTTGTTCAATGATAAATGGTAATATAAAAATTCAAATTTTTATGTGTTGTGGTTTTCAAATTAACACACACGCACACATTGGTTGTTTCCCTGGCGTATTGTATCCAACACTTCTGAAAATTTGTCTTAATTGTTCCCCCGCCCCCCATATCCATATTCATTTATGTATTTGCTTCAATGCAACTTAGTTTGCCAGTGTTTCTAGGTGTTGTGGCTTAAGGATTCAAGAGGAATAGGCCCATATCAGTTCCAATTAATGAAAATGTGGAGGATTAAAATTCATCATTTAATTGTCAAACTAAAGTGGCCAAGAACCTTTAAAATGTTTGTCTTATGTCGATATGCAATTCAGACATACTCTTTATTTGTCCTTGAACAATATCCACTTTGGAATGGGTGCAAGAAGAAATTGGTTTATCCCATGGATTATGCAAGTGGCCAATAACTTTAAAAGGTTCATCTTGTGTCGGTATGCAAGTCAAACATGTTCTTTGTTGGAAATGGATGTAAAATTAAATTTGGTTTATCTGATGGATTCCACCTAGATAATTCCCGTGACATTGACTTATTAATGGTTTTGTCCTAGATAATTATTGCACTCGATGCCCCATTTACGTGCAGATAAAAGGATAGGGTTCCAATGTTATTCATGGGGATCACTTATGGGAAAGTATGTTTATCCTAAAATATTGAATTGTCGCTAGAAATCCAAATACCCCAATCTATGATAAGAGGAATATATTTGATTGAACTATTGGTTGGATTTGTGAGCCAACTTTAAAGATCCAATTCCACCATTACCAACCTACAAATTTTTAAACTATTTATTAAGAAATAGACCATTTAATTATTGAATGAAATAGGTTATTTGTCAACTATTAACATGACCAAGAGTTATGTTTACAAAATAGGAATATTGCATAAGATATAAAATTAGGGAAGAGAGAAAGGCCCAGAACACTAAATTGAGCTAAACTCCATGACATATAAATTAGGGAAAAAATGAAACAAATATTCTAATATCTATCTACTTTTCCTTCCTCTTTGCACCACCATGATTTCGCCATAAAATTCCATGCAATAACGGAGCTGGAGGTGAAGTTGGAATTTATTATGTATATGTAATTGATCATGAAGCCCCTAATTCTTGAATGTTGGTTAGGGAAACTAGATGGGGTGGCATCACACCACAATCATCATGATCAAAAGGAGCATTCATTAGTTGTTCCAAAACTAATGCTCCATCTCCAAATTTCACTCCTCTCAATGGCTACCATACATGATTTATATATATTTGACTTGTCACAATAATGGGACAACAATTGCAATTTATAATGCACATAAACAATATCTTTAATCGGTTTATCTTCACCTTGTTTTTTTTACACTATGGGTGAACTTGTGGTTGCTAAAACACCTTTATGTTGAAGAAGTGTTCACCACTTGTGAAAGAACATGTGTTGTCAAAACATTATAGCTATGGGTTAGAGTTTCCGTGCATGTTTGATCGCTTGAGAAAAAATAAATTCCCTCAATATTCAACAGCATGGATGATCCCAGAGAAATGGTTCTCATTGGTAAAGTGGTTCAAAGTCTTAATCCTTGCCCACCCCAAAATTCCTGTTGGACTTTTTTTTTTCTTTTTTTTTGGGGGGGGGGTTATTTCCAAAACCCCTCTTAAAGGTGTTTTTGAAGGCGATTTTTATATAATCCCCCCTAAAAGTCATGATAATTAGACTTTTGGGGGCAGTTGTTTTAAAATCGCCCCCACAAGTTCAACTGTCATGACTTTTGGAGGGTTTTTTTTAACGACCTCCCCTAAAGACATTTTTAAGGCAGATTTACCATGTAGTGTTTTTGCTAACCCCCCTACCCCCCCAAAAAAACAAATAGGCCATTACAGGCGGTTCTTAAAAATTCCCCCCAAAAGTCTTGGGTGAGGATCTTTCCAAAAAAACCCCTAAAGGTGTTTTTGAAGGCGTTTTTTAGAGAACACCCCCTAAAATTCCAATAAGACATTTTTTTTTGGAGGGGGTCTTTCCAACGCCCTCGTAAAAGTCTTGAGAATATGGGGGGGGGGACGTTTTAAAAAAAAATCCCCCACAATTCAAATTCTCAAGACATTTGAGGGGGATTTTTAAGGACCTCCCACAAAGACCTAAAAAAAGTTTGGGGGCAGTTTTAGCAAAACCGCTGCAAGCCAAAAAATCCCCCAAAATTCTAATTCTCCTAACTTTTAGGGGGGTTTTCTAAAAACACCATTAAGGGGGGGTGTTTCTAACCTACCCCACCCCTCCCCCCCTCCCCCAAAGTCATGAGAATTGGAATTTTGTGGGGGGGGGGGGGGGGGGGTTGAAAAAATTCCCCTAAAAGTCCAATTTTCGGGACTTTTGAGGGGGGTTGTTAAGAAATGCTACCAAATAAATAAAAAACAAATTAGGGAGGGGGTTTTAGCAAAACCGTTGTAAGCCAAAACTAGTCTTACAAGGGTATTTTGTTGTAGTGGTTTCCCAGTGTACATGCATGTATGAGAGGAGAAAATGACAAAGCTCCATCCTTCTGGGAGGAAGTTTATATTCATAGGATACCGTGATACATTAAATTCCTACAGAATATACTTACCAAGATTCAGGAAGACTGACATCAGTAGAGATGTAAGCTTTGATGAAGAGTCAGCATACTTCAAATCTAGGAGGACACCTATCCAGGAGGTCAATGAACCTGAGAAGACGAGAGTATGAGATATGGAAATTGGAGAAGCAATTCTTGAATACTTTGAAGATCATGACATGACAGACAAGAACCGGTAGATACATTCCTTGAGAAGGAATCCCACAAGAGGAAACTAGCATGGGAACATGATCTCATATGAGAAGCTGAAAGGTATGGCATTCTAAAAGGAATACATAGATAGAGAAAGAGGGAAAATCCCTACAAAATATATGTGGCCCTACTGTGTGACATCATTGACATAGAACCTTCAACCTATGAAGAGGCTACAAGAAATAAATAATGGAAGGAAGTTCTGATCGAGGAATATGAGTCGATCATGAAGAATGATGTCTGGGAGATAGTTCTGAGACCAGAGAAGAAGTTTGTCGTGAGTCCAAAGTGGATCTATAGGTTCAAGCATGCTGTATATGGAAACATCAAGAAATACAAGGAAAGGTTCATACCATAAGGCTTCTCACAGAAAGAAGGCATATAGTACAAAGAAAAATTTGTACATGTGGCAAGGTACACTTCCATTAGGACCATACTTCCATTGGGAGAAATTATGAAATGGAAAATACAGTAGATGGATGTCAAGAAATATTTCTTGAATGTTGTAGTTGAGGAGGAAGCATACATGCGACATCTAGTATGATTCGAGACACATGACATTAAGACCCGTGTGTGCGAATTGAAGAAGGCATTATATGGATTGAGACAAGCACCAAGGACATAGTACGACAGTATGGGAAGATTCTTGATTTATAAAGAGTAAAGAAGATTCCAAACTCTACTTCAAGGTGGAATAAAGAAGACCAATGATACTCCTCCTATATGTCAATGACTTGTTTCTAACAGGTAATGAGGAACTCATTACAAATGCAAGGAGGATACTTGCTACATAGTTTGAGATGAAAGACCTAGGTATGCTGCACTACTTCTTAGGCATGGAGATGTAACAGAGTGCAGATGGGATTTTCCTTGGTCAAGGAAATTATTCAGTGGAGATTCTGAAGAGATTCAGAATGTTAGACTGGAAGGCGATAGGCACACCTATGGAATCTAACTTGAAGCTTCTGAGTGATGCTTCATCTGAGTTGGTTGATGCCATGATGTATCGTCAGATAATTGGCTCATTGATCTATCTAACGAATATGATACTAGACATATTCTTTGTGATGAAAACCCTGATCGAGCTCCTGACGGATCTAAGACATGTTCACCTGATAGATTCAAAGCATGTTCTAAGGTACGTAAAAGGTATAGTGGATTATAGGCTCAAATATGATGTGAATCGAAAGATTATCCTATAGATTTATCTTGATTCGAATTGGGCAGGTAGCACCACTGATAAGAAGAGCACCTCAGGTTGATGTTTTAGTCTGGGATCTGGCTTGATCTCCTGGTTCAACTAGAAGCAATCATGTGTGGTGCTGAGTACAACCGAGGTAGAGTATGTTTTCGCTTGATTGGATAGCTGTGAGGAAGTGTGGCTGTGAAAGATACTATCTGACTTATTTGATCCCTAGTTGGATGTGACTTGTATCTTCAGTGACAATCATAGTTGCGGAAAGTTGTCAGAAAAACCAACGTTCCATGACAAGTCAAAGCACATCGAGACCAAGTTCCACTATATCAGGAATATGGTGCAAAGAGGAGTACTAAAGCTCCAATACATGGAAACAAGGGATCATATAGCCGATGTGTTGACAGAGCCTCTAGCAAGAGTGAATTTCAAGTACTTCATACAAAGACTTGGTGTGATGCATATCAAGATCCCTCGAAAGAGGGAGTGATGCATTCTAGAAAAGATAGAGATATAGATTTTCTGAGAGTAACATCTTGTCAAAATTCATAGGTTTCACAAATGTAATCAGTCCCATAGGTTATCCTGGGATAAGTCCTGGTGAATCTCATAGGTTATCCTTGGCTATAATCATCCTTGATGTGTTTCTATGATAAAAATAGCTGATGAATAATATCACATGGGAAATGAGACAGGTGGTCCGAGCGAGAAAAATCTTGGTGAACCAGGATGCTTAGGCATAATCAATCCTATAGGTTTTCCTCGGATGTAATCAATCCCGACAAAGCTCGCATGTTATCCTTGGACGTAATCCATCCTGTGACAAGTTATTCAAGTGTAAAACGAGACCCAACGTGGTACGTAAGTTACTCGAATGTAATAATTATTATGGGTTGTTTGATTGTAAAATGAGACCTGGCATGGTGCGCAGGTTACTTGGATGTAATACCCAACCAAGTTTGTCTAAACGTAAAATATCCTGGACACAAGTTGTTCAGATGTAATAAGTTCTTGAGGTTGACAAGGGAACATAAAAATTCTTGATGTAGCAGGTTTTTTGGTCCTAATTAGTACTTACACATATATCTATATCTGTGTGCCCATGTTGAGATGATAAGGTCATGAAGCATGAGAGGTGCCCCTAGGCGGTTATCCCTCTGTTGGTAGAACGTGGGTTGAACGTGTAGAGATGTAATGCATTGAGTATGCTCCTAGGAAATCCTCACATAGTAGAAGCTGTAGGTTGTCTTAATAAAGTGAAAATTATCTTGGCTTACTACTATGGCGAAAGAACACAAGTGTTCTACATATAAATCTTTTTTCTTTGTTTTGTTTTCTGCAGGACAAAAGATATGATTTGGATACAACGAGATGAAGGTAGGGTATGTAGGTTATTTCCTTGGCAATGTAACTAAGGTCTTGAACCATTCCTATGAGATGGCTTGCTCGAGATGTGATGAAGACCTAGGTGAAGACTAGTCCTACACCCGTTAGAGATAGGGATGGCTATGTAGAAACTTTCAATGATAGATAGTATCGTTCGATGATCAATAATAATAAGATGATGGTAGAATCTATGATGATGACTCTATGATTCCGTGATAATGACTCTACGATGAATACTTGACCATATGTGTTGATGACTTTGAAGAGAGAGAATACCTTCCTAGTTAAGAGGGAGTTTTTATGCATTTGTAAATTTGGAAGATATTCTTATGTATGTTATAATTGTATGTTATTGTAAGCCCTTAAGGGGTGTCTTAATTGTGTCTAAACCTTTAGGTACAAGGTCTATTGTAAGTTAGGGAAATAATCCCGAGTGTAACATCATGTAATGTGTATTTGGTGTCTCTTTGGGAGAATTCATCCCTCTTAGGGAATACATGTGGGCCCCATTCTTATGTTTGGTCAGTGACTTGAAAGGGTATTGTTACAGAGAGAAATTTCCTATGTATTGGGGTAGATCACAATAGACTGAGTGACACGAGAAATCAATCCACTTCAGTATGCAAGAAAAAAAATGCTGCTAACACTAAGGGATACAAAACATACCTTATTCTAAACGATTGTCGTTGTTGAAAAGAGGGATCAAGCTAAACTAGCTTACCTATCTATGCAAAACAATAATATATCAACAATAAGTACACAAGAGAATAAGAGAAAATAGAACATCAGGTATACATGGTTCACCCAATTGGGCTACGCCCATGGAAAGGTAGTCTTATATTATCTCTGAAATATATCCTCAATCTTATAAGAGAGCATTTCCAAAAACCCAAATACGATACAAAAAGATCAAGTCTGTTGTTTGGGACTTCTCTATAAGTTCAAATCAAATCTTATACATTTTATTAATAGTTTCATTTTTTTTTTAAAACTTTAAAATATTAATTTAATTTTCTAAAATTTAAAATTTCTATTTATATATTTCATTAACTCTTTCATAAACATTTAAAAAATATATATAATTTTAAACTACGTTTTAAAATTATAATTCTCTAAATTAATTTATATACATTTTAAAAATATAATTATATTTTTAAATTAATTTGTAAAATTATAATTATATCATTAACTTTATCTTTACAAATGAAAACTTATACTCTAACTAATATAGTAGGTTAATTATTTCATTTCAACATTTTAAATAAATTTTAAAGAAATATAATTTCAATTTTTTTATGATTTAAAGTCACAACTTATGTATTTAATTTATTCTTTCATCCAATTTTTTAAATTAAATTACAATTTCAGTTTTCCATAATTTAATGTATAAATTTATATATTTTATTAGTAATATTTTTTTCTATTATTTTAAAATATTCTAAATTTATAATTTATAATTTTCAAAATGTTGAATATAAATCTCTATTTTTTTATAAAAATATATAATTTAATTTTAAATTATGGATTTCTATTAAGTTTTTTAATTTGATATCCTTAAAAAGAAATTGTTAATTTTTTAATTTGATTTTTATTTTTTAAATAAAAAAATATTTTTATTTTTTCATAATTTAAAATCAAATCTTATATACTTCATTAATATTTCGATTTGATTTTCCTTGGTAAATCCAAAAATATATAACTACACTTTTGATAAATTATAATTCAAATTTACACACTTATTTATTATTATTTTTTCTTAAATAAAAGATGATCCACATTTTCATAATACTTTTGTTTAAGCTTAAAAAAAATTACATAGGTACACTTTTCAATAAACTAAAATCAAAATATGCCAACTAATAAGTCAAAACATATATATAATATTTTATTATGAAAAAATTATTTATAATAAATATAAATATGAATTAATATAATATTTAATTATAATTATAATTTATTTTAGTTAAATAGTTAATA
>LPNX010303937.1:50302-127057 GCA_001517045.1 Pseudotsuga menziesii
TGTGTATTCTTGGAGGATTGAAAAAATTTGGGCATAATTTTTGCTTTTTTGACACACATTTCAAAATTAAACTGGTAGCATAAGCACTGTCGGTTGATAGAAATATTTATACAAACTATAACTTTAAGTTTTAAATTTAACAAATTTGAATTTTTTCAATCCTAATTCGTGTATTCTAGAAGGATTGAAAAAGTTTGCGAAGCATTTATGCTTGCCAAGCACACATTTAAAAAGTAAATTGGCAGCATAAACGCCACTAGTTACAAAATATATATAAAACAAAAAAATTTAAATTTTAAAGAGATAACAAATTTCAGTTACAATTTTATAAAAATATGGCAGCATTTATGCTTATTGGCACACATTTCAATTATATTAGACCAAAAAAAATAACCTAAAAATATCTATAACAATGAATTTTTTCAATTTAACCTAACATTTTAAAACTTAAAAAAAAACGTTTTAAATTTCAAAAAACAAGGTTTGGGTGTTACCTCTCTGCTCCGACATCGTGGTGAAAGCTAGTGGTGGTCGTGGCTTGCACTGTAGCTTAGTCTAGCTCGGTCGAGGTCTGCTGTTGTGCTGTAGTTCGATCAAGGTGGTTCTGTGGAGAAAATTAGAAATAGGTTGTGGCTGCCCGTGGCCTTTTTTATAATTTTTTTTAACAGGGACCTCGATCGAGGTCAGCAGCTCGATCAGGGTTTTATTAAACCCTCGATCGAGGGTTTATCAAAAGCTCGATCGAGAGTTTAATAAAACCTTGAACTAGTATTTGTTAAATCCTTGATCGAGGTATCAAGACCTTGATCAAGGGTACATTTTTTGCATTTTTCCAAAATTTTCTTTCCAAAAATTGTAATCCACCTCCATGAATGCACTAATGACTCAACATATATATTAGTTAGTGCTATAAATCAGATTATAAATCCAAGAACGTAAGTTTCATAATAAGCTTGAAAACAACATAAAATTAATTCCATAAACAAAGTTAACCATTACAGATACTACTCTAATCTGAATTAAACTTGTGCGACTGAAAGCATGACTAAGACTTTCCTCCCAACCATAAGCTTTATTTTATGTATGTTTATCCATCTAAATCCACCCCCGATTTGGGTGATGAATCCACTAGGATAGGATTGTTAAATCATACCATGATGGATCTAGACTTTCTAGGTTCTTAGAGATCCTCTCCACATCAAAACGCATAAGAATTTTAACATGTAAACATAGGCATGTTATTAGATTTTTTTTTATAACAAAGGGCTTGATTTGTGCAATATCCTTCATGGATCGATATCTCAGCAAGGAAACACGTACACAAGGATAGTTTAGGATGATAAAATAAATTATACAAGCCACATTTCGGATACAAACCACATTTAATAGCTTAGTAAACGAAGGAATAGCTTTAGTTACTATAAATATTTCACTTGAATTATAAACTGCATACAGAGAAGGTAAAACATGGGTAAAGGGAAACCATATAACATAGACCTGGATCTCTCTCATGGATCCGCTACTTAAACATTCCCTAAGCCACATCAATTCAACCAAAGACAATGTATTTTGCAGATCTATCAGTGAATCAAACAGTAATCCAGAAGGTGTAACTCTAGGTTTATCCAGGTCATACCTTAAATCAAATTGCAAACTGTTCGACTTTATGTAATGGTTTCCACTTCGAATATTTATCCCAATCGAAACTCATACTTTGAGCAACGATAATACATTAACACAAACAACAATATATAAATTTCTCCAATGGAAAATCCGGGATCGAAAGTCTACAAGAGAATAAATATATATATTAGATCCCCAAAGCACCGAGGTTAAGAGGAAAACCATATAAAAATCATCATAGGTATCATTGGAATGTCCCCGACGTTCCTAACTGGCGAAGAGGACGCTACCATAATACTATCTACCCATGGAACTAGCCCCATGAACATACACATGATAAAAATTGAAATGCTTTGAATTAAAACATGGATAGGTGCATAATTATTTATCATATAGTGGAAGCAAACTACATTCCATTCAAGCATTTATCATGTTCATCATTTTCATTAAACATCAAATACAATTGCAGATATGAAATAGACAAGAATACTTATCTTATGAAGAATTCGTCCCACAACCAGCTACATCGCTGCAACGTTCTACCTAACCACAGGCAAGTGTGCTCATCAATCTCTCAGCAACTTTGCCACCGCCGAGCTGGGCATGATTCCCACATGGAATAAGGAAACTAAGCAGGCTCACACATAGACAAAGATATGTCATGACTCATCCAAGACAACACGGTTGGGTTTATCAGGACAAGAGTACACAACAACACATAACCAAGCCAACAAGTTGGGTTTATCAGGTTCTCAAGAGATGGAAGCACTGTCTACTAAGCTAGTGGGCTCACTAAAGAACTAAGGGTGCCTACACCAGAACTAGCTTGACTCCTAAGACATCCACACACACCCAAATCAAGGAATCATTCCCTTCTCTGCTGCAGAGTCCCTCAGGACATGAATTCACTTCCAGTTCTATTTAGGGGGTGTAGAGAAGAGATCCATCCCTCTAGGTTTGTCAAGCAGACTCCTTTCCACTCCTACACAGACCAAAGAGCAATTGTATACATAGAAATATACACCATTTATGGGTGGAGGAAAATAGTTTAGCCACAAAATTAGTTGCCAAGGAGGGTAAGAACAACCCACTAATAACAAATCAAATCCTAGGGAATTTTTGTCCCTAACATGGAAAAAAAAGAAAATCAACAACAACTCCCAAGAGGATGTGGTCTCTCCTCTAAATCATTGGGAAACACAAAACGATTTTTCAGCTTGGAAAACATTGGGGAAAAGCAACATAAATCGTTGGGGAAGAACCCAACTACAAGAAAAATGAAATTCTCAGACTCCAGAAAATGAAGAATGACTGTCTATGTGAGGAAGAAATACACTGCAAATCCAAAATTGTGGATTTCACACTCAGGAAACTTCCATCCGTTTGAGAGAGAGCCCAACGTGGATTTCTAAAGATGGGGGAAAACGTCTAGGAGCCCAAATCGTGAAGGAAGAACACACAGCCAACAAAATCATGGAGGTAAAATAGCTCCTAAGCTTCATTGCGTGAGGTCAAAATGAAGAATGTCGGTGTATGGGAAAATGGCATATATTTTTGGGCATTTTCCTTGCCAAGGAAGTCAGAACATGTTTTTCAAAAAACGGTACTCTGCCCAATTCGAAATTTCTTCACATACTCTTCCCACTCCATGCAATAACTAACTCAACCACATTCTGGTAGAATTTAATGATTGTGGAAAAAGACAAAATGGGTAGTTGAGGGTTTGATGGGTTCTCCCTTTGACATTTGGCTTCTCCCCATTGGCCCCAAAGGTTTAAATAATTTCCCTCCCTATTCCTTACGAAAATCATGCCCTTTTCGTTATGGTTGCATTGACATAGCTGGTTGTGGGTATTTTTAATTAAAATGCATATTTACATGATGCCAAAATTATAATGTGTCAGATAACACGATATCCTATCGAAAACGATTTTAATCGCCGAAACATAAAACAGTAAATTGATGGTGGGGATTTTGCCTTTAGCTCCACACCATGATTAATTAGAATATATACATCATATAATTTTTTAATGCAAATGGGGTCAAAACTGGGGTGTTACAATCACCATATCCAACAACGCATAAAAACATTACTTGCTCAGATGTGATCAACAATTCCATGCTGAGTTTATCAAATTGCAGGAATATTCTTTACAAAACATGATCTGTTCAAAGATCCATTTATCAAACAAAAAAATGTAGGAAAACTTATCCATTACATACTTGATTCACGCATGGTTTTAAACGCAAAATAGATTACATGCATGGTTCGATTGAAGGCAAACTCATCATCTTTCAAATCGAAGGAAAACTTATCCATTACAAACTTGATTCACGCGGGGTTCTAAATGCAACATAGATTACAAGCATGGTTCGATTCAAGGTGTTAAACTCATCATCTATCAAATAGCAGACAAACTTATCCATTACATACTTAAAACATTCAATCGGAGACCAATGCACACATGCATCCTTTCTAGATCTAAATGCAGATAATTTTAGCATATGTCCAGAACTAAAATTACCCACAATGCATAACACTTTGATCTATACCAATACATACATTTGATCTATACATTGGATCTAAATATCCAGACCTAGAATTACAGAAAATGCATAGCCATTTCGATCTAAACAAACACATACATTGGCTCTATTCATTGGATCAAAATCTTCAGTCAATGCAAAGTGAGTTCAATCTATACCAACGCTTATAATGTACTAATATAAATGCATACATATTGGATCTATATAAACAGACATTTACTGGATCCATACAATCACACATATTGATCTATATATTGGATCTATACACTAGGTCAACAAATTATAGTCAATGCACATATTCTGGATCTATACCTTGGATCAACAAAATACAGTCAATGCATACCGCATATACTAGATCTATTCAAACACACAAATACTGGATCCATACAAAACTCACAAATGATCAACCTATGAAAACACAAGTACCCAATATTCAAGGATACATTTTTTATTTGAAGTCAAGGAAATCCATTTATTTTGCGATCACAGTCAAGGAAATCCAGTTAGTTTAGATCGCATTCAAGGAAATACAGATAGTGGAACTCATGATTAGTGTTCAGATATTGCAACTCTGTAAAATCATGATCATTATTGTATATATATTCAACGCAAATCAAATAAATCACATATAAAATGCAGATACAACAATTTTAGAGGATCACATCTAATTGCAGATAATTAAGAGATTTCAGAGGATCACATCTAAATGTAGATAATAAAGCGATTTCATAGGATCACATCTAAAATGAAAATAATAAAGTGATGTAATGCCAGATTGTACATTACCCAAATAAAAATCAAGATGTGGGTATTTTGACTCACATATCATATGTAGACATTGGAAATCGTATCTAATAAAGGGGCAGATAATTGGACCTACTCGAAGTATTGGGCATCTTGCCCCCATCCATGCCCAATCACCACATTTTTTTATCTTTACCTCTAGAACCTTTCTTTCATGTCTCCCCCCCACTAAGCATCGTTAAGTTTAAATTTTAAAGGAGAAACCACATCGTTACCCAAGATGCCAAATGGCGAAGGTCAGATTCCATGTTTCTTTTCACAATTAATAAGCTAATCTCCATGGATTCTTCCGAGAACGATATTCCCACTACATAAAATATCTTTACTGTGCTAAAAGATGTCAATTATGACAGACAACTATTCCTTTCCTAACCTCCAAAGTTTGTTTTAGCTTGGTTCAAACTGTTAATAATAGGAAATACCCGCTTTCTCTTTATAACCATATTTATGCATATCCTTATCATGTTATTGTGACCTTCAACGACCATGAGGTCATTCTTATAAAAATGTTTACATATATTTTCCGACATTACATGTATATTTATACTAATGTACTCCGTAACCAATCCGATATATATATCTACACGCTCCATTAAACATAACAATAATAATTTTCCACTAGAATATTTTTACTTTTATATATATTTATATATATATATATATATATATAATATTTTCCTCACTACTATACACATAATGATGTTTTCCTTAACATTTATGTTCGTTCATGTTATTAATATAGGTAATACTTCTCTACACGACCTTGATTTTTATGAAGTGGAAGATACATCCTCCTCTGGATGTTTTATTTTCTGAACATAAATTAAATAAAAATAAGTTCTACTCATCAAAATTACTCCTAGGTTCAGGAGTTCGCAATAAAAGGGAATCAACTCATTTATGTAATAAATGTACATCACAAAATTTAACCATGTACAAAGTTGATGAGCATCTATTAATCACTTAAGGTCCAAGGTGAGGGTAGTAACTTGTTTCCTTATCTAAACCAAAATGGTACCAAGTTATCTTTACTAGACCCCCAATTTTTCTCTCATCGTTTACCTTCCCCCCTAGTGGATTCGTCCTCAATCATCGTTTTAGTTGTGCAAATCTTTCATCCTCCTCACATTATCAATTTCATCGACAATTTGATGAATCTAGGAATAATACTTATAGTTCCTTTTAGTTACACTTCACGTTTTCCATTCACGTACTAAGGGGATGTTACATTTTTTCCCCTTAGAATTAACATCGTCCTCGGTGTTACGTGTTCATTAAAGCCTTGGATTCATTCCCTCTTCAGGTACTCCTTGCTTGCTTCTACATCCTTCATGATATCGTCCAAATTTTGTTGTCCTTTAACTTATTCTCTACAAGATATCACAAGGTATACCTAGAATATCATCATAATCATACATACGTCTAATGTCAATAGAATAATTTATAAGCAAAAACCATTTTATTTGAACTCTTTGTAGTGTCACTCTTCTTCAGGCAACAATCCTCTTAGCTCATCTTTCCATATACACCTTAATCCTTTAGAATAATATGATTTCATCAAGTGGTTTAGGTCATCATCTCGACATATAAATCATACACCTACATTTCTACTAAGATCACATGGACAACATATGCGTAAATTAAAATCCAACACTATTAGATATTTGAATTCTCAACGGTTCCAGTACTCCTGTTTATCTTATTTACCAATAGGTGAGTATATTACCTCATAAAAATGAATTTACTTACAGTGCATATACCTTTTATAAGTATTATTCTTTGTAAGTTCCTTTCATGTTTCTCTTGGATGACCTCCATCCAAGCAACATAGTGCTAATATTACTCTGAGTACTAATCCAAGCTACCTAACACGAGGATGATACCCTTCCTCAGGCATACCTCCTACTTGTGCTACTCAGGGTGCTTCACCAAGCTCAAGCGCTTCCTTTCTCAAACACCATAATACCTATAGGTTATTCACGGAGCCCCTACTTGGGTGAAAGTCCTATTTTGGTGTGAATGTGTGTGGAAAGAAGTCTAACCAGACGTACTACACCTGGGTGTCCCCATAAGATGCATACTGGTGCTTAGCTGGACAAGGGGAAACATGTACCTCTAGTACAAATATGTACCTCCTCTACAACCATGTACCTCTTGTACAAACATGTAGCTCCTGTACATTCTTCCTTTTAGTTTCACATGTACCAAACATCTTTCATATCATCTGCTTGCTTGCAGTCATGGAACTTTGGTTCCCATCATGGCTCTCTATATTATTGCCATTAACAAGTCCCTGATACTTGCACTTCTACATGAATAGTTAGTCACAATATCAAATTGTATAAAAATCAATATTTCATGTAACATTTTCCACCAATGAGCGATTTAAATCAACTTTCTATGTTATCTTTTATTCAATAGGCATAGCAAATCAATTTCTTGCCTAATTTTAATTCATAAGTGCAATATAATGATTTGAATCACCTCATTCCATGCATAACAAGTGATATAATATTAGTATTTATACATGTGCGCTTTTAACATGACTGGTATTCATTTTCTTTTATTTGTATATGCATAATCATAAAAATACATGCCTCTATCATCATTACCCAACTTTCCAAATGAGCTTCCTTGGTTAAAAATCAACTAACAACAATGAATAGTTCCAATGATCTCGTTTTTCATAAAGTCACATAAATACTAATAATATCAAAAACTATTTTTTAACACAACATTTCATAACATAGTCATAACGTGAAAATTTTAGTCATAGAAGACTTTCTCTTAGTTTTCCATATAATTATATACCCATACTAAGTCAGTAAGACTAAAATCGCCACTTAACCATAAGTGGTTTTAACTCTAATAATCAATTCTAAATATGTTATATTTAGTCACTTACTTTTAGTCATGGAACTTTGGTTCCCATCATGGTTCTCTATATTATTTCCATTACTAAGTCCCTGAAGCTTGCACTTCTACATGAATAGTTAGTCAGAATATCACATTGTATAAAAATCAATATTTCATGTAACGTTTCCCACCGATGAACGATTTCAATCAACTTTCTATGTTATCTTTTATTCAATAGGTGCATGCAATCGATTTCTTTCCTAATTACAATTCACAAGTGTAATATAATGATTTGAATCACCCCATTCATTGCCTAACATGTGATACACTATTGGTATGTATACATGTGCACTTTTAACATTAATGGTATTCATTCTATTTGATTTGTATATGCACAATCGTAAAAGTACATGCATCTATCATCATTACCCAACTTTCCAAATGAGCTTCCTTGGTTAAAACTCAACTACCAACAATGAACAATTCCAATGATCTTATTTTTCATAAAGTCACATAAATACTAATAGTATCCAAAACTATTTGTTAACACAACATTTCATAACATAATCATAAGGTGATAATTTTAGTCGTAGAATAATTTCTCTTAGTTTTCCATATAATCATATACCCATACCAAGTCCATAAGGTGAAACTCGCCACTTACCCATAACTGGTTTTAACTCTAATAATGAATTCCAAATATGTTTTATTTAGTCACTTACTTTTACAACACCATTAATCCATTACCAATAACATACACCAAAATGGGTCAATATTTTCTTCAAACTAATATATTCAGTATTCATACATTTATTGAACTAACTTTCAATGCTTGTCTATAACATATAGTGAATGCTTCTAACAAGATCATCTACTATGTTTTCAATCAACACTTTTACTTACAGTCAACACTTTTAGTTTCAGTGAACATAAATTTAATATAAATAAGTTCCACCCACCAAAGTTACTCATAGGTTCAAGAGTTCAAAATAAAAGGAAATCAACTCATTTATGTAATAAATGTAGATCACAAAATTTAAGCATCTACAAAGTTGACGAGCGTCTATTAATGAATTAAGGTACATGGTGAGGGTTGTAACTAGTTTTCTTATGGAAACCAAGATGGTACAAAGTTATCTTTACTAGACCCCCAAGTCTTCCCTCATCATTTATCTTTCCCCCTAGTGGTTTTTTCCCCAATCATTGTTTTAGTCGTGCAAAGCTTTCAGCCTCCTAACATTATCAATTACATCTACAATTTTATGAATCTAGGATTAGTACATACAGTGTCTTTTACTTACACTTCGAGTTTTTTGGTCGCATACTAAGGGGATGTTACATCCTTTCCCCTTAGAATTAACACCGTCCTCAGTGTTGCGTGTTCGTCAAAGCCTCAGACTCATTCCCTCTTCAACTTCTCCTTGCTTGGTTTTGCATCGTTCGTGATATATTCCAATTCTTTTTTTCCTTTAACCTATTCTTTGTAACATATCACAAGGTCTACCTAGAATATCATCATAACCATACATACCTCTAAGTTCCACAGAAGAATGTATAAGTAAAAACTATTTTACTTGACCTATTTGGAGTGTCTTCTTCAGGCGACAATCCTCTTAGCTTAGCTTTCCATACACACCTTAATCCTTTAGAGTAATAATATTTCATCAGTTGGTTTAAGTCATCAGAATCACATATAAAACATACATTTACATGTCTACTAATATCACATGAACAACATATGCATAAATCAAAATCCAACACTATTAGATATCATAATTCTCAATGGTTCCAGTACTCCCATCTATCCTATTTACCGATAGGTGAATATATTACCTCATAGAAACAGATTTACTTACAGTGCATATACCTTTTACAAGTATTATTCTTTGTAAGTTCCTTTTTGGTTTCCATTGGATGGATTCCATCCAAGCAACATAGTGTTAATAGTACTCCAAATACTAATACAAGCTACCCAACACGAGGACAATACCCTTCCTGAGGCATACCACCTACCTATCCTATTCAGGTTGCTTCACAAATATCATGCACTTCCTTGCTCGGACACCATGACACCTAGAGGTTCTTCATGGATCCCCTACTCTCATGACAATCCCATTTCTGTGTGAATGTGTGTAGAAAGAATTCTAACCATACATATTACACCTGGGCATCCCCATAGGATGTATACTGATGCCTAGATGGCCGAGGGGAAACATGTACCTCCTATACAAATATGTACCTCCTATACAACCATGTACCTACTATGCATTCTTGTTTTTAGTTTCACATGTGCCAAACATCTCTCATATCATCTCATAGCTTGCAGTTATGGAACTTTGGTTCCCATCATGGTTCTCTATATTATTTCCATTACGAATTCCCTGATGCTTGCACTTCTCCACGAATAGTTAGTCACAATATAAAATTGTATACCAATGAATATTTCATGTAAGGATTTCCAGTGATGAACGATTTTAATCAAATATCTATGTTATCTTTTACTCAATAGGTGCAAGTAATCAATTTATTACCTAATTATAATTCATAAGTTAAATATAATGATTTTAATCACCCCATTCCTTACATAACAGGTGATATAATATTAGTATTTATACTTGTGCACTTTTAACATGACTGTTATTCATTTTATTTTATTTGTATATGCACAATCGTAAAAGTACATGCTTCTATCAGCGTTACCCAACTTTCCAAATGAAATTCCTTTGTTAAAACTCAACTAACAACAATGATGAGTTCCAATTATCTTGTTTTTCATAAAGTCACATAAATACTAATAGTATCCAAAACTATTTGTTAATGCAACATTTCTTAACATAGTCATTAGGCGAAAAATTTAGTCATAGAAGACTTTCTCTTAGTTTTCCATATAATCTTATACCCATACCAAGTCAGTAAGGATAAAATCACCACTTACCCATAAGTTGTTTTAACTCTAATAGTCAATTCCAAATATGTTCTATTTAGTAACTTACTTTTACAACACCATTAATCTGTTACCAATAACATACACAAAAATGGGTCAATATTTTTTTCATACTAATATATTCAGTAGTCATACATTTATTGACATATTTTTCAATGCTTGTCTATAACATACAGTGAGTGCTTCTAAAAAGATCATTTACTATTTTTTTAGTCAACTCTTTTACTTACAATCACATGTGAAAATAGAAGTGTTATTGATTAGCATTAAAAGTTAAGGAGACACTCATTTCCCAATAGGACATTAAAGATACTTGATATTGTAACCACAAATCAATGTTTTAATGTTTCTAGTAAATATACATCATTAACATAATGCTTTTCCTACTACTGTATAAACATGCAAAATGCATTTTTCTAAAGACACACTGTTTCCCTTTAATAGGACACCTCAAATTTTTTCATGGGTTATCATACAGGTACTTGGGATACAATAGATATGTCATATAACGAAAGAATAATGGTTGTCCTCTTTTCTTAATATTTTTACAAAGTTTGTTGTGGGTGTAACATCTAGATCCTTCTTCTAAGGGTTTTCCTTGTATTAGTTTAATTGACCTCTAAAATATTCATTTTGAGTTCCCAAAAGATAAGCATAATATTTAGTAGTCCACAACACTGTATTTTAATGAATCTATGCACTATGCATTTAACAATATTCTAAGGTCATTTTTTTATAAAGCTAACCAAATTTATTTCCTATAAGAATCGTGTTATACTCAAAACCTTAAAATGCTACTTTTCTCGTTTAAGATGATTAACTGGTCACTCTAGTTTGAGCATAATCCTCTCCCATCTATAGGTTTCTCGAAGAAACTTTGCACCCATCGATTTCTTGAAAGAAGTTTGGACCTTCAATTACTTTCTCTGAAAATAATTTCATGGTTAGTACATTTCCATCATTGTAACGTCACAGACATAGAGAAAACTAGCATAACTTGCATTAATCTTCATTGGCATATGCAAATCCATAAAAGTGGCAAAACATAGCTTACATATCATCTTTTAAATATAACCTGATATTTACCTTATTACCTTTTGTTATCTCCACCTTTTGATTTATGTTCCACCCATAAAGGCCCAAGTGTTGCAACTTGAGCTTTCATACCATATGTAACATACCACAAATACCTGAATATATTCTTGGTGTACGTAGTTTAAAAATTCTTCTTCTAAGTACTTTTAATAGCACCAATTAGGTTAAAAACTCATTGATTACTTAACCATAATGATTCTTTTAGGATTAAGACATACCAAATACAATCACTCTAATGCTAACCCACATAAGGAAATATTATTGAATAATATCATAGGGCACAACCATTACATTAGTTGCTTGACAAACCTTTGAATGGAACAACTATTACACATTGACCATGTCCTTTAACTATGGTTAGCGCCATCCATATCGAGATACCATATTTTATACTTGATCTTTTGGGCGCAACTGTTGACGATGAGGTATGATTCTCCTAAGTGGACCAAACAACAAGGTTAGATTTGCTTTAGATGATAAAATAAACTAGTTTAAAAAGTATGCACATATACAACTGATTTACTCTACACTTATCTTTCGAGTGTCATCCCAATACCTTTCATCTTTGGAGCACAGTTTTTGCAGCCACCACTTGATGTCATGTGAGTCAACATACATATTAGTTAGTGCTATAAATTAGATTATAATACTAAGAACTTATGTTTCAAAATAAGCTTGAAAAAAAGATAAATTAATTCCATAAACAAAGTTAACCATTACAGATACTACTCTAATTTGAATTAAGATTGTGGGACTAAAAGCATGACTACGACTTTCCTCCCAACCATAGGATTTATTTGACGTATGTTTGTCCGTCTAAAGCCACCCTTGATTTGGTTGACGAATCCACTAGGGTAGGTTTTCTAAAGCATACCAAGATGGATCTAGAATTTCTAGGTTCTCAGAGATCCTCTCCACATCCGAATGCATAAGAATTTTAACATGTAAACGTAGGCATGTTCTTATGTATTTTTTTATAGCAAAGGGTTTCATTTGTGCAAGATCCTTCAACGATCAATATCACAGCAAGGAAACACGTACAGAAGGATAGTTTCATATCTAAAAAGAAATTATACAAGCCACATTCCATATACAAATCACATTCAATAGCTTAATAAATGAAGGCATAAATTTAGTTCCTACAAAGGTTGCACTAGAATTATAAAATGTACGAAGAGAAGGTAGAACATGGGTAAAGGGAAACCATATAACATTGACCTGAATCTCTCTCAAGGATAAGCTACTTAAACATTCCTTGAGCCACATCAATGCAACAAGAGGCAGTGTATTTTCCAGATCTATCAGTGAATCAAACAGTAATCCAAAAGGTGTAAATCTGGGTTTAGCCAGGTCATACCTTAAATCAAATCCCAGACTGTTAGACTATATGTAACAATTTCCACTTCGAATCTTTATCCCATTCAAAACTCAGACTTTGAGCAATGATAATACATTAACACAAACAACAATATATAAATTTCTCCAATGGAAAACCTAGAATCGAAAGTCTATAGGAGAATAAAATTATATAAATTGACTCATAGAAATAAATATACTTATCGTGCATATACCTTTTACAAGCATTTTTCTCTATACGGGCCTTTCTGGTTTCCCTTGAATGACCTCCATCTAAGAAACATTGTGCTAATATTACCTTGAGTACTAATCCAAGCTACCCAACATGAGGATGATACCCTTCCTCACGCGTACCCCCTACCTATGTTATTCAGGGTGCTTCACCAAGCTCAATCGCTTCCTTTCTCAGACACCATAATACCTAAAGTTTTTTCACAGATCCCCTACTCTCATGACACTCCTCTTTCGGCATGAATGTGTGTGGAGAGAATTCTAACTAGATGTCTTACACATGGCCATCCCCATAGGATGCATACTAGTGCCTAGATGGTCGAGGGAAAACATGTACCTCCTATAAAACCATGTACCTCTTGTACATTCTTCTTTTTAGTTTCACATGTACCAAACATCTCTCATATCATCTGGTTTCTTGCAGTCATGGAAATTTAGTTCCTATCATGGCTCTCTATATTATTTCCATTACCAAGTCCCTGATTTCGACACTTCTTGATGAATAGTTAGTCACAATATCAAATTGTATAACAATCAATATTTCATGTAACGTTTCCCACCTATGAACGATTTCAATCAAATTTCTATGTTATCTTTTATTCAATAGGTGCATGCGATTGATTTCTTTCCTAATTACAATTCATAAGTGCAATATAATGATTTGAATCACCCCATTCCTTACATAATAGGTGATATAATATTAGTATTTATACATGTCCACCTTTAACATGATTGGTATTCATTTGATTTGATTTGTATATACATTATCATAGAAGTACATGCCTCTATCATCGTTACCCAACTTTCCAAATGAGCTTCCTTGATTAAAACTCAACTAACAACAATGAACAATTGCAATGATCTCGATTTTCATAAAGTCACAGAAATACTTATAGTATCCAAAACTATTTGGTAACGCAACATTTTAGAACATAGTCATAAGGTGAAAATTTTAGTCGTAACTTAGTTTTCCATATAATAATATACCCATACCAAGTCAGTAAGACTAAACTCACCACTTACCCATTAGTGGTTTTAACTCTAATAATCAATTCCAAATATGTTCTATTTAGTCACTTAATTTTCAACACCATTAATCCGTTACCAATAACATACACCAAGATGGGTCAATATTTTCTTCACAATAATATATTAAGTAGTCATACATTTATTGACCTAATTTTCAATGCTTGTCTATAACATACATTGTGTTCTTCTAACAAGATCATTTACTATGTTTACAGCCAACACTTTTACTTACAATCACATGTGAAAATAGAAGTGTTATTGCTTAGCATTGAAAGTTAAGGAGACATCCATTTCTCAATAGAACATTAAATATACTTGAAATTGTACCCACAAATCAATGTTTCAATGTCTCTAGTAAATATACATCATTGAGACAATGCTTTTCCTACTAATGTATAAACATGCAAAGTGCATTTTTCTAAATACACATAGTTTCCCTTTAATAGGACACCTCAAATTTTGTCACGGGTTATCATACGGATACTTGGGATACAAGAGATAGGTCATATGACTAAAGAAGAATGGTTGTCCTCTTTTCTTAATATTTTTACAAATTTTGTCATGGGTATAATGTCTAGATCCTTATTCTAAGGGTTTACCTTGTATTAGTTTAATTTGCCTCTAAAATATTCATTTTGAGTTCCCAAAGGATACGTGTACTATTTAGTAGTCCACAACATTGTATTGTAATGAATCTATTCACTGTGCATTTAACAATATTCTAAGGCCCTTTTTCGACAATGCTAACCAAATTTATTCTTATAGGAATCATGTTATACTCAAAAACCAAAAATGGTACTTATCTCGTTTAAGATGATTAACTGGTCACTCTAGTTTGAGCATAATCCTTGTCCATCCATAGGTTTCTCAAAGAAACTTTGCAGCCCTGGATTTCTTGAAAGAACTTTCGACCTTCAATTACTTTTTATGAAAATAATTTCATGGTTAGTAAATTTCCGTCATTGTTACATCACAGAAATAGAGAAAACTAATGGAACTTTCTTTAATGTGCATTGGCATATGCAACCCCATAAAAGTGCAAAAACATGACTTACATATTATCCTTTAAATATAACCTGATATTTACCTTATTACCTTTTGTTATCTCTACCAACTCAATCATTATTTCATCCAACGTGTACCTTATGATTTACGTCTTGCCCATAAAGGCCCAAGTGTTGCAACTTGAGCTCTCATCCCATATATAACATGCCCCAAATACCTGAATAGATTCTTGGGGTGCCCGTTAGAAAAATGATTCTTCTAAGTACTTTTAATTACACCAATTAGCTTAAAAACTCATTGATTACTTAACCATAACGATTCTTTTAGGATTAAGACATACCGAATACAATCACTCTAATGCTAATCCACATAAGCAAATATTATTGAACAATATCATAAGGCACAACCACTATGTTAGTTGCATGACGATGTTTTAAACGAGATAATGATTATACATTAACCTTGTCCTTTAACTATGGTTAACACCCTCCATATTGAGATACCATATTTTGTACATGATCTCCTGGGTGCAACGGTCAAAGATGAGGTAGGAGTCTCCTCAGTGGAGCAAACAACAAGGTTAGATTTGGTTTAGATGATAAAAGAAACTAATTTAAAAAGTATGCACATATACAACTGATTTACTCTACACTTGTCTTTAGAATGTTATTCCAATGCCTTTCAACATTGGAGCATAGTTTTTGTAGCCACCAATTGAAGTAATGTGACTCAACACACATATTAGTTAGTGTTATAAATCATATTATAAATCCAAGAGTGAAAACTTCATAATAAGCTTGAAAAGAAGATAAAATTAATTCTATAAACAATGTTAACCATTATAGATATTACTGTAATATGAATCAAGCTTGGGCCACTCATAGCGTGTCTATGACTTTCCTGCCAACCATAGGCTTTATTTTACGTATGTTTGTCCTTCTAAAGCCACCCCCGGGCTGGTCGACGAATCCACTAGGGTAGGTTTTCTAAAGCATACCCAGATGGATCTGAACTTTCTAGGTTCTCAGAGATCCTCTCCACATCAGATAGCATAAAAAAAATTTACATGTAAACATAGGCCTATTCTTAGATCTTTATTTTATAGCAAAGGGTTACATTTGTGCAAGATCCTTCACGGATCCATATCACATCAAGGAAACATGTACACAAGGATAATTTCATGTCTAAAAAGAAATTATACAAGCCACATTCTGGATACAAACCACATTCAATAGCTTAATAAAGGAAGGAATAGCTTTAGTTCCTACAAAGCTCTCACTAGAATTATAAAATGCAAGAAGAGAAGGTAAAACGTGGGTAAAGGGTAACCCTATAAGATAAACCTGGATCTCTCTCATGGATCCGCTACTTAAACATTCCCTAAGCCACATCAGTGCAACCAAAACTAGTGTATTTTCCAAATATGTCTATGAATCAAACAGTAAGCCAGAAGGTGTAACTCCAGGTTTATCCAGGTCATCAAATCAAAGACTGTTAGACTATATGGCTATAAGTAATAGTTTCTGCTTCGAATATTTATCCAATTCAAAACATAGACTTTGAGCAATGATAATACACTAACAAAAACAACAATATATAAAGTTCTCCAATGGAAAACCCTGGATCGAAAGTCTACAAGAGAATAGTATATATATATATATATATATATATATATATATATATATAGATTAGATCCCAACGTCGAGGTTTAGATGCAGATCAAATAAAAATCATCACAGGTCTCTCCATATCCAACAACACAGACATTCATTACTTGCTCAGATCTGATCAACACTTACATACTGAGTTTATCAAATTGCAGGAACATTCTTTACAAAATATGATCTGTTCAAAGATCCATTTATCAAACCGAAAAACGTAGGCAAACTTATCCATTACAGACTTGATTGACCTAGGGTTTTAAATGCAGCATAGATTACAGGCATGGTTCAATACAAGGAATTAAACTCATCATCTATCAAATCGCATGAAAACTTATCCATTACAGAGTTGATTCACGCAAGGTTTCAAATGCAACATAGATTACATGCATGGTTTTATTCAAGGCGTTAAACTCATCATCTATTAAATCGGAGGAAAATGTATCAATTACAGACTAAAACATTCAATTTCATACAAATGCACACATGCATCCTTTCTATATCTAAATGCATATAATTTTAACATATCTCTAGAACTGAAATTACGCACAATGAAAATAGACGTAAATTAGAGGAAATTTCAACTCCTCCTAAGGAATACATGATTGGCTAATACATAATGACATGAATTTGTATTATTTTTGGAAAGCCCATTTTAAATTGAAATTTCCGCTCTATTCATTGGATCATTGGATCAAAATCTACAGTCAATAGTCAATGCATATCGAGATCGATCTATACCAATGCTTACATTGTATCTATATAAACACATACATACTAGATCTATATAAAAAAACATTTACTGGATCCATACCATCGCACATACTAATCAACAAATTACAGTCAATGCATACCGAGAAACGCATATTCTGGATCTATACTTAGATATACACCTTTGATCAACAAAATACAGTCAATGCAGGCTGCAAATACTGGATCTATTCAAATGCAGAAATATTGGATCCATACAAAACGCACAAATGACCGAACTGTGCAAACTCAAGTAACTCGTATTCAAGGATACATTTCTGATTAGAAGTCAAGGAAATGCAGTTATTTTTCGATCACACTGAAGGCAGTCCAGTTAGTTCAGATCACACTTAAGGAAATAGAGATAGTGGAACTCGTGATTAGTGTTCAGATATTGCAACCCTGGAAAATCGTGTTCATTATTGTATATATATTCAATGCAGATCAAATAAATCACATCTAAAATGCAGATTATAAAGCGATTTCAAAGGATCACATCTAAATGTAGATAATAAAGCGATTTCATAGGATAAAAACAATTTTAGAGGATCACATCTAAACGCAGATAATAAAGCGATTTCATGGAAGAGTATACATTACCCAAATGAAGAACGATATGCAGGCATTTTTAACTCACATATCATATGTAGACATTGGAGATTGTATCTGGTAGTAAGATGAAGACGCAGATAATTGGACCGACTCGAAGCATTGGGAACCTTTCCCATCCATGCCCAATCACCTAAGTTTCTGCTCTTCACCTATAGAACCTTTATTCCATGTCTCTTCCCCCCTAAGCATCGTTAAGTTTAATTTTTAAACGAGAAATCATGTGGTTACTCAAGACGCCAAATGGCTAAGTTCAGCTGCCACATTTCTTTTCACAGTTAATAAGCCAACCTCCTAGGGTTCTTCCCAAAACGATCTTCCCACTACATAAAATATCTTTACTATGCTAAAACATGTCAATTATGAAAGACAATGATTCATTTCCTAGCCTCCAAAGTTTCTTATCTTTTGGTTAAAACTCTTAATAAAGAGAAATATCCTCTTTCTCTTTATAACCATAATTATGCATATTTTTCTCATGTTATTGTGACCTTCAACTACCATCACGTAATGCTTACTTATAAAAAGGTTTACATATATTTTTCGACATTACATGTATATTTATACTATTTTCCTCTTTAACCAATACGTTATATATATATATATATATATATATATATATATATATATATACACACACTCTCTATTATATATAATAATAATGTTTTTCCAGTACAATATTTATATATATATATTTTTAATAGAAACTGAAAAGTTTTTATTGATTAAAATGGTTGTAGCCCACCCAAGCTTACAAAGGGGGAATTCAAAAAAACAAGGCTGATGACCTATAGCTGAACAGTTAGCCTTCTTCTGAGTGCTTTGAGAAGTGAATCCCAAATGCTTCTGGTGCTATTCCGAGAAAATGATTGCTTGCAAGAGTAGACTCTCATGAATTGTGAGCAGAGAAGAATGCAGAAACAAACATTAAATAGACGGAGAAGAGAAATGCCCCTTATTAAAAGGGTCCAATTTCTTCTGGGAGCCCAAGCTGATGTTTGAGGATGCTTCATTTTCTCTACATTTTTTGTTTGTCTTTCGCTCTCTTATGAGGGGAGGAGAAGGAGCTGAAAAGTATTCAGAATCAGAGGTTCCCTCAGACGAAGGGACCGAGAATGCCAATCTTGCATGGGCTGGAGTCTCTTGAACCAAAGCGTTTGGGTCCTTCCTAGAACCTAAAGAAGTAGGTTTTGGAGAAGCTTGTTCAATTGCCTCCAAGGAACCAAGAGGACCAGGGGGAATGCCCTGCTCTAGGACATCTGTAGCTTCAGATTCTTGTGCTTCATCTTCCTGAAGAACTTCAAAACTATTTTTTTTTTTTTCCCGGCCGTGGAGTATCTGCAAGAGGAGAATGATCTTGAGGAGAGACCTCATGCTTAGAAGCTTAAGGCTCCTTCCATCAAGGAGTGCGACATATATTAGTGACCATCTGGAACTTTGTATCTTTGGAAGCTGGGAGATTTGTTGATTTCTATGATTTTGCAAGCTTGGGGAAGCTTTTGGCGAAGTGGCCGTATACATGACAAAAGTTGCATTTGAATGTGATCTGATCGTAATCCTGTTCTTGAATGTGGCTCCATTCTCCTAATGTGAGCTTTAGGGCCTCCGAGAGCCTTTTTCTAAATTCACCTCTATGCAGAGACGGGTGCATATGAACTGACCCCCTTTTGGTTCTACATTATCTAGATAGCATCCTAGATTATTACCAATGTCAAATAGAGTGTTTTTCTCCCAAAGATGAAGAGGGAGGTTAGGGAGTCTTACCCAGACTGGAGTGGCAGTGATCTCTGCTTCTGGGTTAAACCCTAGAGACCATGGGGCTAAGAACAGTCCTCTTGAGCCCATGAAGAATGGACCCAAATGAAAGACTAGGAAAACAAAAACCTCTCTTCCAGTTACAAAGAGAGAGACCTGTCCTTGCAGAAGAAAGTTTCAATGTTTTGCGATCCAGAGCTCCACTGCCTTAGGGATGGACCACAACCCTATGAACTTACCAATGAGGGATTTCTTTGAGAGGATGAGTGATTTCTAGTATGGATCTGTAGGGGAGGGCTCCATGTAGCTCTGCGAAAGGGAAAAAAGAGCGAAGGTGAGAAGGTGCAAAGGAGCGAAGGATATTTTTCTACGATGCAAAGTTTTAAGCAAAGGAGTTTTAATTTTTTTTAAATGGAAGGATGGTTATTGATGAGGTGGAATATGAAGATGAACCTATCCAAGGTTTTATTTTCAAGTTGGATGAAGAAATGCGGGAGAAAGAACTCGTCACCATGCTTGTAGATATGATGACGGACAAGACTACGAAAGCCCTTGATCTGTGCAAAGATCACATGAAAGAATTCGGTGGCTCCATGATGAAATCAAAGCACAAAACTATGAGAGTGAGGACCTCTCCTATAGAACTGGTAGTAGGAAAATACATAAACTTGATAGACATACCTGAGTTTTTGAACCTTGCGGTAGTAGGAATATTCTATGGAAAAACAATAGGAAGTGCAACATTAGCAAGTTGGATGGAAAGGAATTGGAACCTAGTGCTGGGTTACAGATCCCATTTCCATGTGTTATCAAGAGGTTGGTTCCTATTGAAGGTGACAAAGGAGGAAGACATAACTCTATTACTGCAATGTAGCTGGAACTAGGGTCCGTCTCGTTTAATTCTAAAAAATGGCACATTGATTTTAATGCGCAAAGGTAACCTCATGATGTGCACTAAATATGGGAAATTATTCCAGGATTACTGATGGTATTCTGGCCGCAACATATTCTTGAATCAATTTCGAACAAAAATAGGAAGTTTATTAAGCTAAAGGAGGACTAGGAAGACAAGATAGATCAAAGGTGTGCAAGAATTCTAATAGAGTTAGACATGAGGGATGGCTTGTTTGAGGAAATTATGATCAAGTTGCATGGGAGAAATTGCACTCAACGACTTGACTATTGGAAAGTTCCATTTCGTCGTTTTAATTGCATACAGGTTGGACACATTCAAAGAAATTGCTTAGTGAACACAGGAAAGAAGCTGTCGGGTTATAAAAAATTATGGGTACAAAAAGTAGACAACGAGCAAAACAAACAAGCCTCAGCTTCTAGGGTAGAAAACACAGTAAAGGAAATAGAAGCAAAGAGTGTATATTTGGATAAGGACAATGAATAGATTAGGAAGCTTGAGGACAAGAGGAATGAGGCAAAAGAAATATCGGGGTCAGACGTACGGAAAGGTGATTAGATGGACGTCTCATGACAGGAATCGTAGTCTAAAGGTACTATTTCTATCCCTACCCCTATTTCTCCTTGTTCAGTTAAAACCATTGGGATAAGTTCAAAATTCAATGACACATCACCCAATGTGCTAAAAATGGTGGAAACGGAATAGAACTTTTCAAAAACAGTGATGTTACCAGCAAAAATGGAACTGACATTATCACATGACATCAAGGGTTATGATTTAATACCCATATTAGGGAAATAAAATAGCACACGCTCAATGGGGATTTTAGCTCACAACGAAGTGCAAAAGTTAAGTGCTGGAAGAAAATATTTTCTGAACAAAGCACGGTTACAAGCAACCAAAGAGATTTTGGAGGGAAAACAAGTGATGATAGGAAGGGCTCTTAGAGTGAGAAAATAACCAAGTAGGGTTACTTAATGTTAATCCTATATTTTAATGTGAGGAGAATAGGAGGGGCCTCTAAATTAGCAACCCTCCATAGGATTATAGAACTAACCAATCCAAAAGTAGTAGCATTTCAAGAAACAATGACAAAAGGGGGAAAACCAAGAGAGGTATTGAAGGGAGTTTTGAAGGACTTGAAGATGAAAACCCTAGACGTAGAAGGGCACTTAAGAAATTTGATAACATCCTGGAGTCCAGACATGGTATGCCCTAACAGATAAACCTTTAAAGATGCGATAGGCTCAGAACTGGAAGACCCAAAACTGGGTTAAAATTATTTTTTCTAAATTTTTATGCCCCTTTTTATGATAGAAGGAGTTACTGGGAAACCCTATACAAAGTTGGAGCATTGGACCATGAAAATTTGATATTGGAAGGGGATTTAAACTTGACCTTGAAAGAAAGATGATTTTGGGGAAAAAATGCATGAATGGATACTTTATCCAACTATTTCAACTCCCTCTTTGAATAGAAGAAGCTATTAGACCTACAACCAATTCGATTAGAACCCACTTGGAGAAATAACAGAGGAGGAGAAAATGCAATATCCAAGAGACTGGACAGGTTTTTACACTCAGAAGGATTGTTACAAGACACTTTGGTTTTTAAGTCTGTAGTGGAAACAGGTGGGTCATATGATCATAGACCAATTTCTCTTCCAATTACTAGGTTTGAAGCTAAGCCCCTAGCACCATTTAGATTCAATCCTAATTGGCTAGATCATGAGGAATATCGGGAGTTGGTAAAACGAAGCTAGAAAGAAATACAAACCCATTCCACAAAAGGATGCATGTACCAATTGATGGAGAACTTAACTACAATTAAAAATATCTCAAAGGAATGGGGTAGCAATCAAAGAAATTGTGAACAGAAGGAGCTTAAAGAAACTGAGTAGAAAATATAGGAGATATGCACTTCAAACTCAACAGGGGTGTTCTCCGAAGATATCTTGAACCAGTTAAAAATAAAAGAGAAAGAACGAAGTGATCTTCTAGACAAGGAAGAAAAAATTAGTAGACTCAAGAGCATATCCTTGTGGTTGGAAGCAGGGGACAATAATACCAAATATTTCCATAGGTTTGATTCTCATAGGAGAAATATCAATACTATCTTATAAATTTAGGATGAGGCAAGGGTGAAAGCCATTGTTTTTAAAGACAATGAAAAATATGTGGTAGAAAATTTCCAGAAAAGGTTTACAACACCTTCAGAATTCCCAATCTATGAAATTCTAGAAGTGCTGAATTTATTTCCCCCCTTGATCAATGAAGAGATGAAACAAGATTTGGTGGAGGAAGTATCAGAGGAAGAACTTAGCAATATCATTTCTTGTTTCTAGAAAGGGAAGATTCATGTTCCTGATGGATTCACAGTATATTTTTTTGTAGGGTTCTATGACTTGCTAAAAGAGGATTTACTGAAGGTATTTAGGGAGTCACAAAGGCCAGGGAAAGTTTTGGGGGCCATGAATGCGATGTTCATCACATTCGTTCCAAAAAAACAAAAAGGAGAGACCTTTGAATATTTCAAACCTATTTCATGCGATAATATGATGTATAAAATCATAGCCAAGATCATTGCACAGAGGCTCAAGCCAACCTTAAGTCAGTTTATAACTGAGGAACAATTTGGATTCTTGTTCAACAGGAAGATACATGATGCACTATCTCTAGCACAGGAAGTGATACACATGATCAAGAAGGAAAAACAATTGGCCTTTGCATTGAAAATAGACTTATCTAAAGCTTATGACAGGGTAAGTTGCACTTTCATCCAGTTGTTGTTAATCAAAATAGGAATTCCAATGGAGATGGTTGATTGGATTATGGGTTGTATTAAGTATGCCTCCTTTATTGTACTCGTAAATGGAGCACCCTCCAACTTCTTTCTCCCTTCTAGAGGACTGAGACAAGGGTGTTCCCTTTCTCCATTCTTGTTCTTACTAATAGCAGAAGCACTGAGCAAGTCTATACACAATGCAAGAGAGGTAAGGATGATAAAAGGGGAAAAATTTGCAAACCAGATTGAGATAACACATGTACTATTTGTGGATAATGTGCTCATGTTTGGGGATGTAACTTTAAACAACCTTCAGAACCTAGTAAAGGTGCTTAAGAGCTATCAGAGGGAAATAGGAATGGAGATAAAGTTGGAAAAATTCAAGTTGTCTTGGAACTGTATTAATGAGGAAGTATTAACTTAGGAAAGAAAGCTAATTCTAGTTCCCATTTCACCCTTGAATTAAGGCTTTAAGTACTTAGGTATTTAGCTAAAACCAAATGCATACTCCTCTCTGTTGAATTTTCATATGCTTAGCTAAGACATCAGTATTTAATTTCATTTTTCATAACAAAAGCATATAAATAGGATCATTGAAAGATAAACAAGCACAACCATACAAAAGGAACACAAAGATTTATCCTGGAAAAATCCTAAAGGGAAAAACCCAGCAAAAGCTTCCTCAATATAGATGTCCGAAAAAGATAAAAGACAAAACCAGCAAGGAGATCAAAGCCTGATCCTCGTCATTCTCCAGCTACTTCTCTTCTCGACTAATGTGCTACACAAGTGAGAGTGTGTTTTCAAATGGGGAGAGCTACACCTTTATTTATATTCATCCGTTCACTTCAATTAACTCATCCGACATGTAGGCTCGAGTTAATCATGTAGGATCGAGTTACACATGTAGGCTCAAGTAACCACACTGGGGTGCTAATGACCCACATTTACAATTAGAGGGGACAACCTCATGACTCTTATTAGTTATTCTGATTAGAAGCATTGGGGGTACAATATAATACAAGTGGTTCTCTCGATAGGACCATCAGGGACCACAAAAGATACATATAGAATATTCTTCAAAGTTACAATATTTCAACACTCCCCCTTAACGAGAAGGGTATTCTACAACAACATCAACAACAACAATAGTAGGAGAGAGATAGAGGACATCATCAGCATCATCAGGGTAACACATCTATAAATCATTGGAATCTTTTCAACATTATGTAGTCTTCATCTTCAATCTTTAGTCTTCATCATCATTAATACTTTGACTGCTTCTATCAGCAACATCTTCAGCACTTTGACCTTTCGATCAGCAACATCATCTTTAGCACTTTGACCTTTCAATCAGCATCATCTTCAGCACTTTGACCTTTCGATCGGCAACATCATCTTCAGCACTTTGTCCTTTCGATCAGCAACATCGTCTTCAACACTTTGACCTTTCGATCAGAAACATCATCTTCAGCACTTTGACCTTTCGATCAGCAACATCATCTTCAACACTTTGACCTTTCCATCAGCAACATCTTCTTCAGCACTTTGACCTCTCGATCAGCAACAACATCATCATCATACTCTGATCTTTTGATGAGGAACATCATCATCATCATACTCTGATCTTTTAATCAGAAACATCATCATCAAAACATAATTATTATCAAAACATCAACATCATCAAAACATCAACATCATCATCATCAAAACATCAACATGATCCTTCCTTTCAGAATTACGGGATCAACATATCTGTGGTACTCAGACAATCCTTCCTATCAGAATTACGAGATTTAGGTCTTTACGGAGTTACTAACGATCCTTCCTTTCATAATTACGGGATCAACACATCTATGGAACTCAGACAATCCTTCCTATTGGAATTACAGGATCAAGTCAATGATCCTTCCTTTCGGAATTACGGGATTTAGGTCTTTACGGAGTTACTAACGATCCTTCCTTTTGGAATTACGGGATCAACACAGTTGTGGAACTCAGACAATCCTTCCTGTTGCAACTACGGGATCAAGTCTTTATGGAGCTACCAATGATCCTTCCTTTTGGAATTATGGGATTTAGGTCTTTATGGAGTTACTAATGATCCTTCCTTTTGGAATTACGGGATTTAGGTCTTTACAGAGTTACTAATGATCCTTCCTTTCGGAATTACGGGATCAACATATCTGTGAGACTTAGATAATCCTTCCTATTGGAATTACGAGATCAAGTCTTTACAGAGCTACCAATGATCATTCCTTTTGTAATTATGGGATTTAGGTCTTTACGGAGTTACCAATGATCCTTCCTTTCAGAATTATGGGATTTAGGTCTTTACGGAGTTACTAACGATCACTCCTTTCGAAATTATGGGATTTAAATCTTTACGAAGTTACTAACAATCCTTCCTTTCGGAATTACGGGATCAACACATTTGTGGAACTCATAAAATCCTTCCTATTGGAATTACGGGATAAACACATCTGTGGAATTTAGACAATCCTTCCTATTGGAATTACGGGATCAATTCAATGATCCTTCCTTTCGGAATTATGGGATTTAGGTCTTTACAGAGTTACTAACTATCCTTCCTTTCGGAGTTACGGGATCAACACAAATGTGGAACTCAGACAATCCTTCCTCTAGGAATTACGGGATCAACACACGTTCTTGAGTACTGAAGTCACCGAATCCATTCTGAACCGAAGTTCAAGGATGTTACAATCCTACCACCTTCTCGATGATTAAAGTTCACCGGATCCTTTCTAAACCAAAGTTCAAGAATGATACAATCCTGCCACCTTCTTGATGACCGAAGTTCATCGGATCCGTTCTGAACCGAATTCCAAGGATGATACAATCTTGCCACGTTCTCAATGATCGAAGTTCACCGGATCCATTCTAAACTGAAGTCCAAGGATGATACAATCCTGCCACCTTCTCGATGACCGAAGTTCACTGGATCTGTTCTGAATCGAAGTCCAAGGGTCATACAATCCTACCACATTCTCGATGACCGAAGTCACCAGATCACTTATGGACATATGTCCCGGGATGATACAATCCCTCTTCATTCTCAAAAAGTGAGGTCTCTGGGTCACTTTAGGGCAAGTGTCCAAGGATGATACAATCCCACTGCAACATCACTACTCCCCCTTTCGGGGAAGGTCTTTCTGAACCACACCAAGATTGTCTCAAAAGTGTTCAAACTTTACCTGAGATATAGGCTTTGTCAGTGCATCATCATCTAAACCATCTTCATCTACATCTTCAGTATACGAATACTAAAATATCACCACATGTATCTCCAGTATGTAAATACTGAAACATCATCATCTGCATCTTTATCTTGAATGTAGAAATACTGGATTTCTATGTGTTACGATGGAACACGGGGTTATCTATTATAACAACTCTTGTTATCACATAGAATCAATGTAGTATCCATATTCAGTTCTAAGAGACATGATAGCAGCTTCCGAGGCCATATGGATTCGCAACTTAGCAGAGCAATCTGCTATGTAATCTGCTTTTGTTGTTCTAAGAGAAATACTAGACTATTTCTTGCTAAACCATGAACTCATAGCAGACCCCAACCAAAAGCATCTACCTAATGTGCTTTTCCTATCTAAGATACTTACAATGCAATCTACATCTATAGTCATGGCTACCATCATAGTATAGACCAAGGTCTATAGTCCCTTTCAGATATCTCATCACATGTTTTGCAGCTACTAGGTGAACCTGTATTGGTTGAACAAGATATTGACTTAAGGTGTTCACAACAAAACAAATGTCTGGTCTGGTATTTGTTAAGTGCATCAATGACCCAATGATATGTCTATAATGAGTCGCATCCACTAACTCTGATGAGTCACCAGCTAACAGCTTCAGGTTGGAGTCCATGGTTGTGTCCATGGCTTTGCATTCCAACATATTGAATCTCTTCAATATCTCTATTGCATACTTTCCTTCGTTGAGAAATATTTCTTCTAAACTTTGCCATACTTTCAGACCTAGGAAATAATGCATTAACCCAAGTTCTTTCATCTCAAATTCTTCTGCTAGTTTCTTCTTGCTTTCCATGATCTGTTTCTTATTCCCTGTTAAGAATAAGTCATCCACATATAATAACAGGGTGAAGGGTTCATATTCTTCAACCTTGAGATAAAGTTTAGGATCATCTTTACTCTTGGTAAAGCCCATAATTGACAGAAAATTGTCTATCCTTCCATACCAAGCTCTAGGAGCTTGTTTCATGCCATAGACGGCCTTCTTCAACTTACATATATTAGTCCATCTGTCTTCAACTTCAAATCCTTGTGACTATTCGATGTAAAACTCTTCCCCAATCATACCATTAAGGAAGGCTTCTCTTTACTTCATCATGGAAGTAACTACCATCATAGTTTTGAAGGAAATGTACCTTGCTTTCTGGAGTAAATGTCTCTTCAGAATTAGTTCCCTCTTTCTTATAGAAACCTCTAGCCACAAGTCTTTCCTTACTTCTATCAGCAACATATTTTATCTTGCAAATACATTTGTAAGATACCACATTCTTGCTTTCTGGTTTGAGTACTATATCCCAAACATCATTCTAGTATTCTTTCATCACAACATCTTCCATGAGTTTGTCTTGCCGGGTCATCAACATATCCTAGTCTTATGCATTCAACCTTGAAGGTTGGAACCCACTTTACTCTTGGTAAAGTCTCGATCTAGCAAGAATCTATCCATCATGTCGTACCATGTCAAACTTAGATATATTTTGTAGTCACTCCCCCTGAAGTGGAGTATCATTCTTCCTCTTCATTCTGTACAGATGGCTCTATGCTTGATATATACTTGTCAATAGAGTATGTCATCTCATGAACCTTGCTTTGTACACTTGTTCTTGTAGATCCATATGGAAAATACTAAGTACTTCCCTTTATGTCTCGAAATCATATCGTATACATCATTCCCCACAATCAACTGTTATTCTTTGATCATAGCTTCTTTCATAGCATTCTTTTCTTCATCTTGAGTTATCTTTCGTACCCATGGTGGTCGTCATCCTTCAGGGTGGATCTACCACTCTCTAGAGCTCTTTCTTCCGTCATGGTGTCTCTGACCCTGGGAGCTTTAGATTCATGTTTATTGGAGTGAATTTTGAATTGTCATCACTTGTTCTTCGGAACACGTCTCATCCTTGTTTTCTTGTAGGAGGTTGTTCAGGACCTTTCCTACAATTCAAATGTACCAATTGCATGGTTAGAACTATTTCATAAAACATATGCATAACAACAAATTCTTATGCATCATGCAACTGTTTATCCAGTACAACATTCATCCATATCTCACGGAAACTTTCTAGATGCCTTCCATCTCTACCATCACATCATTGAGATTGTGCACTAATCCAATATGTCATCAAAGAGGTTTCATTCTAGATAAGTAGCAATGGAGAGATGTATAGCACCATGAGCTACTTACTGATCACATGCATACTACAAGTATACAGGCATTAATGCAAACAATCTATCATGTATAACACATCAACTGAATATAATCAAATGCATAACAAAACAATATCATTGAATGACAATTCAATACTTATATTTTGTTTGTTTCATGGGTAGACTCCTTCTTGATCATTCTCCTTCATCATCTTCTTTATTCATGAAATCATCATTTCTTATCCAAATGGTAAGATGGATAAGAGGTTCGTCAAGAATTGAGTTCTTCATATTCCTCATCACTTGAGGGATCTTCTTTGAATGGTGAGAGCTTGATCTTCAATTTGCTCCCATATTGCTTCTTCTCTTCTTATGAGACGATCTTCTTCTTCTTCCCAGAGTCAACTGAAAGTAATCACTTCCTTTTGGCACACATTTCTCACATGAATGAATCCCATGATCATGGGAGGCTATTCAAGGTGGCTATCACCACTTCTGCATTCTCTGCTTCTTCTTCTACCGCTTCAAGATGTTATGCATTCTGGATCTTCACATTCTTCAACTGTTTCCTCAAATCCATCTTCTGAATTATGTTCTTATCTTCAAATAGCTTGATCAAGGAATCAAAAATATTTGGTGTCTTTAGGGAGGACACTTGTGGTACAATTTGATCCGTGATTGAATCAGCAGTGATCTTCTTGGCCTTGATAAAGTTCTTCTTATGTAAGGATTTGAGGCTCATCTCCCTCTAGAACTGGAACCTCTCTACTCATGTAGGTGTCCAATTCATTTTCTTCAGAGAGATCAAATACTTGCATGCTTGGATGTTTTCAACTTCACCAATATTATCATCAAGCCGATGTGATAGATCACTTTGAATTGAGAACCTAAAATGCAAATAGCAAAAGATTAGATCTTACCGATTGGAGGTGTCCGTCCTGCTTCCGGAGCTGGCTGATCTAGGGTTTGTCAGAGAAACCATAATTTTAAAAAATTGGAATATTTCAGATCTGATTGGATAGAAAGATATATATCTTTAAATAGAGCTGTCCAATGTACTCCTTTTCTGAAAACAGTGAAGGGAAGCTCCCGGAACAGGAAGCCCTAGTTTTCCAATTTGTTCTACAGAAATTCCTGTTACTGTTTCTATGATATCTCCGAAATTACTGCTCCTCTGTGTCTAAAATTGTGCACTGAGGTAACCTCTCATGTCCTTGATCCAAAACAATATTTTTCATCAGAATTTGTTTAACCAATTGGGATTTATGATCATTTTCCCAAGGCGACCTGTTACAGGACTGTTCAGAACAATGAAGTTGTACAACATTCCACGTGTCACTGGTTCATCTTTAGGTTCTAAAATTTGGACCAAAGAAATTAAAGGCTGGTTTATTTCTGGAACATCTTTAGGAATTCCATTTGGACGTCCGTATCCAAATCTACAATAGTTCTCCCCAGGTGTCCTGTATATGGATGAATTCTGGAAGAGGTTGGAACCCTAACTTGGAGCGATTGTATCTCCAAGAATATAGCAAATATGAGGATTAATTTTGGACACACTGTACATTAGGATATTATCTTCGTCCTCTGCAATTTTTATCTCCTTAGCCTTCACCAATATCGAAATATAGAGAAATTACCAAAACTTAGCAGTTTTAGTATTTAGGGTTTTTCTAGCTCGGGGTCAAACTAGGGTTTGAATTTCCCAGAGTTTCACCCAACCAAAAATCTTGATCTAGGTCTCTATACTTCGATATTTATGAGGAGATAAATCTTATCCTGTGCTCACTAAAAAATTCCTCTTCTGTAAGAAGCTCTAATTTCCTGCACCGAAAATTGAAAATGCTCGGAATCGAATTCTGCTTCGACAGAAAGATGCACCCTTCAATGGAGAGTCAGCCTAGCCTTCTTTTTCTGATTGATTGTGGAGAGAGAACCAAAAAGTAAGAATCCCTAGCTTCTGTAGCTGCACAGTGTCTTCTTTTAGGGTGGCTCTGATACCATGTTGAATTTTGATATGCTTAGGTAATACATCAGTATTTAATTTCATTTTTGATAACAAAAGCATATAAACAGTATCACTGAAAGATAGACAAGCACAACCATACAAAAGGAACACAAATATTTATCCTGGGAAAACCCTAAATGGAAAAACCCAGCAAAAGATTTCTCAATATAGATGTCCCAAAAATATAAAAGATAAAACCAACAAGGATATCAAAGCTTGATCCTCCTCATTCTCCAGCTAATTCTCTTCTCCACTAATGCGCTACACAAGTGAGAGTGTGTGTTCAAATGAGGAGAGATACACCTCTATTTATATTCATCCATTCACTTCAATTAACTCATTCGACATGTAGGCTCGAGTTACACATGTAGGCTCAAGTAACCACACTGGGGTGCTAATGACCCACCTTTACAATTAGAGGGGACAACCTCATGACTCTTATTAGTTCTTTCAATTAGAAGCATCAGGGTACAAGATAATACAAGTGGTTCTCCCTATAGGACCATCAGGGACCACAAAAGATACATATAGAATATTCTTCGAAGTTACAATATTTCAACACTATCAAGGCTGGGTATGGCTCTATAAGAAAATTGAAAGTAGAGTTTCAATGTGGAACAATAGGTTCATGTTAGGAGGAGGCTGATCAATATTGCTAAAAGCAGTATTGTAGATCATCCTATTTTACTGGGCCTCAATTTCTTAGATACCTAAGGGTATATTAACAAAAATTAGGAAAAAATGCTTATCCTTCTTATGGACAGTAAGCACAAAAGTAGATGGAACCCCCCTTGTCAAATGGATGAAAGTAGTTCTTCCCAAATCTAGAGGAGGATGGGGATTCAAGAAACTAGACTTATTTTACAAAGCTTTGATAGTAGAATCTCCATGGAGATTGGTACAAAATCCTAACTCTCTGTGGGGCATAACTGTGAGAAAAAAATACTGTCCAAATGCTTCCATAGAAGAATGGTTCAGGCAACCAACAAAATCGCACAAAGGAGGATCGTTGTGCTAGAAGGAATTTATGGTATCTTTCCCATTAGTTGAAAAATGGGTTGCTTGGCAGAAAAATTAGAATAGGACAGGACCCATGGGTTGGATTGAGAGAAAGCTATAGACTTATAGAGGAGATCATCTCTAAGCTAAAGTATAGAGAGCTAAGAGTTTTAGAATGCTCAAGCTCCTACATAGATCTAAACCAAAGAGGAACAGTGTGGAATTCATCCCAGGAGCAGGATATAGATGGAGATGAAGCTAGGATTTGGAGCACATATATCAAATAGATTAGGGAAAATTACATTCATCTCAGTGAGGAGAAGGACAAGTTAAGCTGGACATGGAACAACAAAGATGGCAAGTATTCAAAAAAAGTTGGGTTATGACGCAAGAATCCATTTAGAGAAACTAAAAACAGAATGTTGGTGGTGATCTCAAATGTGGAAAATCCATGCCCCTTTAGAAACAACTATAACAGTCTGGTTGGATTTTAGTAACAAATTTTTCACATGGGAAGTTCTATTGAGAAGAGGTTTTAATGGCCAGGGGTACTATGCATTATATAGAGTTGACAGTGAAACAAATTCTCATATTTTTCTCCATTCCCCTTATGCAGGAACAGTATGGGACCAAGTCACGAAAAATTTGGATCCTGTAATAACCACAACAGAAGAGGAATCCTTGGAGCATAGAGAAAAAAATTGGTCAAACAATGAGAGGGTATCTCAACATGAAGTGTTTCCAACCCTTTATGTTTACACAATTTGGGAATCTAGAAATAGAGCAATATTCAAAAACCTTTGAAATTTCCCGTAAATAACTGTTAACGTTCTTTTGTAGAAAGTACTAGAATATATGGTGGAACCTAAGAAAAATCCAAGAAGAGAGAACAGAGAAATAGTCATAAACAAAAACATGTAATTGGGGTTCTTTGATGGAGCAATACAAGGGGAGCCCCCTTTGGGAGGTGCGGGATGCCTCTTTTTTCTTAATGAAAATGCAAAGACAGAAATAACCTTTGCACCAAGTCAAGGCACAAACAAAAAGGAAAAATTATCAGGTTTATGGTCAATACTACGGGTGGCATCTAAGAAGCAGGTGAGAAGAATTGATATCTATGGGGATTCTAAAATGATTATAGATTAGGCTAATGGAAAGCTACAAATAAATGCCCCACACCTTAAACATCTGTTGAAAGTAATCAGAGATCAAATCTCAAACTTTGAATCAATTTCCTTTCAACATGTTTATAGAGAGCTGAAAGTTGAAGCAGATATGTTCTCAAAATTAGCATTGATGCTCTCTCCAAGTTTAATGGAGGTGAATGACTATATGGATGACCGATTGGTCAATCATTATGTAAAGTTGTAAACAATGAATAGATTTACTTGTGTCAAGACAGATTCCACAAGAAGGTCTTTTTGACAAACATTACGTAAGACCTGATAGGGCATTGGAAAATGAAATTTGTGTAAGGCCCATGAGGGCACTCTATGTTTATTCAGAGTGAATAAAGATATTTTTTCTTTGGAAAAAAATATATAATATTTTCCTCACTACTATATGGATAATGATGTTTTCCTTAACATCCATGTCCATTCATGTTATTAATATAGGTAATATTTCTTTACATTACCTTGATTATTATGAAGTGGAAGAGACCTCCTCTGGAGGTTTTATTTTCTGAACATAAATTTAATATAAATAAGTTCCACTCATCAAAATTACTCATAGTTTCAATAATTCGCAATAAAATGGAATCGACTCTTTTATGTAATAAATGTAGATCACAAAATTTAAGCATGTACAAAGTTGACAAGCATATATTAATGACTTAAGGTCCCAGGTGAGGGTTGTAACTTGTTTCCCTATCGAAACGAATATGGTACCAAGTTATCTTTACTACACACCCAAGTTTTCCCTCATCGTTTACCTTCCCCCTTGGTGGATTCATTCCTAATCATCATTTTAGTTGTCCAAATATTTCATCCTCTTAACATTATCAATTTCATCCACAATTTGATGAAGCTAGGATTAGTACTTACAGATCCTTTTACTTAGAATTCACGTTTTTTTGGTTGCTTACTAAGGGGATGTTACATCCTTTCCCCCTTACAATTAACAATGTCCTCAATGTTTGTCAAATCCTTGGATTCATTCCCTCTTCAATTTCTCCTTGCTTGCTTCTGTAGCCTTCGTGATATCTTCCAATTTATGTTGTCCTTTAACCTGTGCTCTACAAGATATCACAAGGTCTACCTAGAATATCATCATAATCATACATACCTCTAAATTCAATAGAAAAATGTATAAGTAAAACCTGTTTTAATTGACCACTTTGGAGTGTCACTCTTCTTCAGCCGACAATCCTCTTAGCTCGGCTTGCCATACACACCTTAATCCTTTAGAGTAATAATATTTCAAAAAATGGTTTATGTCATCCGTCCAACATATAAAACATACATCTACCTGTATACTAAGAGGACATGAACAACATATGTGTAAATCAAAATCCAACACTATTAGATCTCAAAATTTTCAATGGTTCTAGTACTCTTGTTTATCCTATTTATTGATAGGTGAGTATATTACCTCATAGAAATGAATTTACTTACAGTGCATATACCTTTTTCAATTATTATTCTTTTGTAAGTTCCTTTCTAGTTTCTCTTGGATGACCTTCATCCAAGAAACATAATGTTAATAGTACTCCGAGTACTAATCCAAGCTACCCAACATGAGGATGATACCCTTCCTCAAGCGTATCTCCTACCTGTGATATTCAGGGTGCTTCACCAATCTCAAGCGCTTCCTTTTGTTGATGTAATTGTAACTTCAGAATGTATTCACTTGTATATTTTATGTATTGTACCCCGATGTTTATTTCGGGAAGTATCTGTAATGTAATTAACTCATGTCATGGCCTCATGTTCCTATCGAGAGATTCAATCATGTAAAAAAGTCATGTAAAGTCATTGTGGGTAACCCTCCGTATTGTTCAAGGGTTAAATCCCCCGCCATTGTGGGGCCTTAGTGTTATTATAATATCCTAGAGAAGTCGACCCTAGGTGATTTATTGTAAGTTGGGACAATAGTCCCCACCATTGTGTTAAGGATAACCCTCCTTGTTATTCAGAGGGGGAAAATTCACCACAAGTTGTGGGGCACTAGGGTTATTAGACTCTTCTAGAGATGTCGTCTCTAGTAAGTAATTGTTAAGTGAGGCTGACATGTTGGAGTGGACATTAAGTGAATGAAAGAATATAAATAGAGAGTGATCCTCTCTATTTATCACACACACACAGTCACTCATTGGGGCGCATGAGTGAGAGAGACATTGCTGGGATCAGAGAGAGAGAGACTACTGCTATTAGGAGATCATCTTTATGTTTTCAGGTTTTAATTTTGGTGACGATTCTATCTCTGAGGAAGTTGTGGGGTTTTCTCCTTTCAGAAATGCATGAGGTTGAGATCATAGGAGAAAGAACACATAAGGAGGTTCCCATTATCATTCTCTCCACATAGCTCACATATTCTTACTGCATGCTAAGAGATTCATCTATATTTATCCAAAGCAAGAATGGGTAATCAACATAATCAAGGAGGTAGTGCATTGTAGGAGGTATAGCTAGACAAATAGTTCCATAGGTTCTATCATTGTCATTAAGCCAGGCATACTTCTCTTGCAAGAACTATGGCTCTCTCACAGCACCAATGGACACATCATAGAGACATTTCCTATTGATATATGCACACATATTCAACTTCCACTTAGGATAGTTTAATTGATAACGGAGAGGAACAACTTTCGAATCCATGAAGTTGTTGTAAAAACTTGGAATGAAAAACACTCACATAAACTAGAAATATGCCCAAAACAACAACTCAACCTCACAAGTTTTGTTGCAGCTCCAAATAGCTCTGATACCATGTGAGAATTGCATCTCAATTTAGATCTAGGAGCTAGAACAATTTCACCATCAAAGTGTTTGACAAAATATGTAAGAGAAAACAAAGAGACAGAAATAGTTGGAATAACGCATGTTAAAGGTGTTAATATCAAACCATTATTATTCCAACACACCTTGAAAATGTGTATGGAACATATTTGTATTACATTGGACAAATTTGAGAGGCTCTCAAATCCAATTGGAGTGGTACATGTGTCATGGTGAGATTTGACCTCAATCCCCCCTAGGTGGACCAATGGAGACCCAACTTAGCCCAAATAGTCATGAACCAAGGTGTGAAAATGGGTGAAGTGTGCTGGGTCATTAATGAGTCCTAAACAAGCATGGGTGAGAATATAGAGGTGAGTGGGAGGCTCTAGGTGGCAATAAATACTCCTAAGAAAGCCAAAACAGGCAAAATATGAGAGCTAAAATAGGCCAAATACACCACTAGCACACTTGGCCAAACTTGGATGCCTCAAATCAAGGAGGTAGTGCCCTAATGCATTAATGAGGGTGCACATGGGATAGGTTAACAAGCTAGGGCACCGTTGTAGTTGTGAACTGGCCAAAATAACTAGATATATTGTTAAATTAACTCTCCTAAGTCTAAACCATAGGATATCATTGCAATTAAGGAAAATGAAGTTAGTCTAAGGTCTAAACTGCGTACTAAGGATGTATTACTGCTTCAACAAATCTCATTGAAGGAAATGATAGTAGGATCAAATTCCCAAAATGGATATGACGAGGATGTTACTCTCAACATCTTTTTCAAGATAGTTTTGGAAAATATGAATCCATATGGGGTTTTCTTTACCAATGTTCTCAATGCTTGTACAATTCTAACATATTTGGGATGTGAAAATTAGGTTTATACTTACATAATGAAAAGTAAGAATTTATGTTAAATGACTAAACCAAATATTATTTTCACCAAAAAGAATTTGGATTACCAAAAGAATAACATTAATAGAAGGTTGTTCAAGCTTAATGGTTATCGAATGGTGGGTAAATATCCATAACAAATACACCAAAATATGTCCTCACCATACAATTCATGGTCAAATGATAACAAGCATAGGCCATTATAAGAAAATGTCAATACATTGGAGTTTCAATTTTCCTCAAACTTAGAAACATGAATATAAATAGATTTGTAACATTATAAAAAATCAAGTCCACAATTAAATGGCTCTTCTAGTTTAGGTAAGGACTAGGCATTCTAATAGTTGAATCACAGTCAATGTAGTAAAGAGAGTGTATTGATGTTTCTCCCATTTGAAAATTTTAGAACAAAATCACTCTATGCTACTTGTGTGCTTTTCTTTTGGCCAACATGGATAGGCTTTACTTCATATCCATTTTATTATTTTAGTCACCTCAACTAGTATGTTGGAGGATCACACAACATAGATAAATGCATCCATTCCACCTATATTCTATAAGGCGACCTATAACTAATTTCAATAGGAAATCCATATGATTCTATTATGAATTTTATTTTTGTGGTATATTGGAGAGAAGGGAAAATGGGGGTGGTAATTTTTCACCATTCCAAATCCATAAGAACAAACTAATAGTAGTAAAAAGTGAACCATAGAGAAATTGTAACTCATTCATGGAGAGGAGTATATCGTATCATCTAATGTTTTATATATGTGTCATAAAACATCAAGTTTTGAAACAAATACAGTCATCGCCACACATAAATGCAGAAAATTCACTCTCCATAAAAGAGTATACATTCAAAGTTCAACATGTAGATGTATATATACTCTTGTCCAAGGAACCATTCATTCACAAAAGTAAGTCTGATTTTTTTCACATAAAGAATAATGTAAAAGGAACAATCAAACTAAATTCATTGTTACTCATATTAAACTATTAAATTAAACCAAAATTTTGGAAAAAATAAGAGGTCAGGAATAGGTCTATAGAATCTTTAAAGTTCGATTTATTTCAATGATAGAGTAACTAATGTTAATTTTGAACATTGTCTATGTTATCAGTAATAAAGGAGGTATCCATGTTTGTATTGAATTCTATGATAACCTACACAAATCAATGTTAGATCATTAGGATAATCATGATGATTTTCTATCAATTTCTTTTTTTAATGTTTGTGTTTTCACAGGTGTTCATGTTTGAAGAGAAAATGTAGAACCTGTGTGTAGATTTTAATTACTTTGTCTTGGGATGAATAGTATATCCCATCTTTAGGAAGAAATACAAAAGATGTCATGCGACCTTTGATTGTTAGAATAAGCCTTATTGGTTGAATGTCATGACATTTTTAAATATGATAGCTACTACTTAGTTTCATCTATGTTGTTATGATGATGATGTTTAGGATGAGTGCATCGGAAACAATTCAAATGGCTTTGAAACCAATAGATGCCATTGCATACACAACGTGGGCATGTTATTACAATCTCCATTATTAATTGAACAAAGGTATTGTGGATGTTTTATGTAACATGCTTATTATTCCTAATTTATACTTCATGCATCTTGGTATATTGTAAATGAATGTTGGTTTTTCTCTTCCTAACTAACTCCATGAATATTTCGAAATTGTTCATGCCTAAGTGAAATTAATAATTTCTGAAGACATTTTTATGCAACCAAGTCCCATATATAGTATAAAAAGATCACAAATAGACAATCAGAGAGTAATCCACACCTAAAAAATAAATAGCAGAGATAAATATCCATCCTCGTAGAGGGAGGAACCTCCTTACACAATGTACTGACTACACAAGACAATATAAGATGAGATGATTCTAAAATGAGAATATCTCCTTCCTATATATAGGAGATAAAGGTGTACAATAACAACTAATCAACCCAAGCCCGTATAACTAATATGTAAGGCATCACAATATATGTAGTAATGCACCACACTATATGGTGTAACGTGTCATCATTAAGGGCTTAACATGCCCCTCCCCTTCAAAAAGTGTTGTCCTCAATGCCAAAGTATTTATGGATGTTGTTGTATAAAGGACTCATCTTCCCATGTTGAATTTTCTATGGGTAAGTTCTTCCATTTAATGAGATAATCTGAATGTTTATACATTTTCACTAGGGTTTCACTTACATTGCGCTGATTGAAATGGCAATCGGAATCTTTTTTTATTTCCTAATATGTGTGGATATTTTCTTCTTAATCCTAGAATTGCAAAACCTAGTTGTTGAACGGGGACTCTCTGAAACCCTACACAAGAAATCAAACCGTATATCATATATTAGTGTTTAAACTCAAGTGAGGGATGCAACTTTGTGCTTTTTCAATTTTAAATCAAAGCAATGGATGAAAGTTTGTGTTTTTTAAGGTGGAAATTGCTTTTGTCTAGCTCCAAGAGGATTACAATTGGACTGAATTCATTAGGCCCACAAGCGACCTGTTTTTATCAATATGATGGCCCTTAAAAATATGAATCATTAATTACAACTATTTTTCATTTGGATAAGTGCATACCCTTATGTCATGATCACCCACGACTTGCACCTGGAATTTAACCTGATGAGTAGATTGATATTGCACTGCTGAAATACAACAAAGTAGAAATGTAAAAACACCTGTTAACACAAAAAAATTGCAACTATTAGATGAGATACACAACTAATTTAAGAAACCATCAAATATCATTTAATGGGCCATCTATGACTTCAAAATTTTGGATCATTTCAAAAAGATATGAAAAGGTATTAGTCAATCGAGGTCTTGCAATCATTTTACTTCAACTTCTCTTGAAAAATCGGTGCATCGTACATAACTAGAAGTAATCTTGGTAATGTTGAGAAACACCTTCAAAATACCTCTCTCTGCACTAGTTCTCCAAGAAGATGAGACCATCCACAGAAGCCATTCAACATGATCATGACTTCCTTTACATTTACGGCATAGAAGGCTTCTCCCTTAATATTCTGAACAAGTAATCACGTATCTCTAGAAGTAAACATTAACAAATTAAGTGCACAAAGACAATTTGAGAGACTACCTGAATGGGATACAATCTCATGGAAGGAAATGAATGTAGGATCAAATTCCCAAAATGGATATGATGAGGATGTTACTCTTAACATTTTTATCAACATAGTTTTGGAAAATATGAATCCATATGGGGTTTTCTTTACCAATGTTCTCAATGCTTGTACCATTCTAACATATTTGGGATGTGAAAAATAGGTTTATACTTACATAAATAAAAGAGAGAATTTATGTTAAATGAATAAACCAAATATTACTTTTACCAAAAATAATTTGGGTTACCAAAAAAAAAAATTAATAGAAGGTTGTTCAAGCTTAATTGTTATCGGATGGTGGGTAAATATCCATAACAAATAAACCAAAATACATCCTCACCATGCAATTCGTCGTCAAACGATAACGTGGATACGCCATTATAACAAAATCTCAATACATACATGCTTGATATGTCGATATTTGGAATCATGGATGGTTACATACCCTACAAGAGTATTCTCGAAATTTCTAAATTAATATTGAGATTGTTTACTAAGGTTAGATTAAGTGCCAATTTTCATCTTCGTAAGCCTTGCTTCTTTGTTCTTACCAACATATTATGGAGAAAGCATGCATAATTATTCCATTCTTACTGATGTTCATGTGAGTAAGGACAATGATGTGAAACTAATTTCCTAGAAAATTATTCTCACACAAAATGTAGTAGTTGCTAGTAATTTTCAAGAAAACTATTTTCAAATAGGATTTAGTAGTTTCCACTTATAAAGGCTACAACCATAGCCATAGAAAACTATTAACTACAACTCCTAATTAAAATTAGGAGGCGACCATGTGTTCAAAATCCCGTACTGTTTAGTTTGTTGGGAAAAATCCAAGGCAAAAGCTGCCGATTTATCGAAGGGAAAGCTACTGAGTTTGTTGAAAAATGTTTCAAGTTTCATTTTTGTTATCCGCAAATGTGTTAGTAGGATTGTTACTGTTAGAATAACTTTCCTTAGGTTTTCTGGTCTCTTTGGGTCTACCTCTGTAAGGTGGTATTGAGGCTTGATGTGTAAAAGCACTTGAATTTTCACCAAAAATTAAGTACAACAAAGTAATAATGTCTACCTCGTACCTAAACTTTAATATCTTAATGATAGGAATTTTGAAGATGTTCAAACAATTTATTGACAATTGGTTGAATCGTCATGAAATTTTTATTTTCCATCATTCTAAGTTTGATACACCATGATATGCCATCCTCAATATAATGCCATCATACATAATGACGGCATACGGTAAAATCTACGTAACACCATAGAAAATTATTCTTAACATAAATATTAAATATTTTTGAAATAATATCATAAAATGAACCTGAAACATAAATAAAAAAATAAAAATAAACACAATAGCTTAGAACTAGGATAAGGGAATAGATTAGAAATAGGATAAGGCAATAGACTACAATAGTAAAGTTTAACGTCAAGCAGCATAAACATTTTAGTGATTATCTAAATAGCTTTGCATGTCACCCATCCTGTGTAATGGTAGATTGCTCGATCAAATTCTGCTTCCAGACCTATATTGGCTTCAATCCAAACCTGATATGCGGGGTAGTCAGGGAATCCCATTGATTTTTGAACTGATTTAGATAGCCAATCACTGAGCAACGATCCTTTGAAGATTGGAAGCTCTTTTTTTCATGATTTCTTCCATCGCGGGCCATGGGATTGCTCCGTCATTGATCTCAGATCTAACAAATTTCACCGTAAAAATATTAATTAAGATCCACATCAATGTCCTATAGTCGCTACCGTCGCCTCCTTCTGTGATAAACTTGGGTATTTCTGCTGGCAAAAAAGATTCGGAAAAGGAGACATGACCAGTTTCATAGTCAGGGCCAGGCTTGGATTGTCTCCTAAACTCGGCCATGATGTCTCAAGGGAACACTAAAATTCAGGACACACAGAAGGGCAATATTTAGTCTCAAGCTTGGTGGGTGAGATACACAGGCGTTGCCCTGTCTTCACACCGCAGTACTAAGCCAATTTGCAGTACTCAAGGAAAATAGGCTAAGACTCAAATGAAACACCAAACTAGAGGCTAAGACTCGGATTATGTACCTCAGAAGAACTCGACACAAAACTCATGATTGGCAGGTGAGGGCAGCTCAGATGCTTCAAGCATTTCAGATGCTTGAAGCATCTGAAATGGTCTTGAAGCATTTCCATGCTCTAGAGAAACACGTGTCGTGTTTTTACGTTAGATGTGACGAGAATATGTGAGGCAGGTAGGCTTACGTATATATCAATGGTTATTATTAGCTAGCTGCTAGGATTTAGGATAGGTAGCATTATTTACGTGTTCGTTGCTGGTTATTATCAGTTAGTTGTTGGTATTTATGATAGCTAGCATTATTTAGTTGCTTTTTTGTTATGTGATTGATATAGCTAGCATTATTTAAGTGTTACTTATAGGTTATTATTAGTTAGGTGTTAGTATTTATGATAACCATATTATTTAGTTATTTTATGTTATGTGGTTGATATAGAGGGTATTATGTTATGTGGTTTATATAGACCTTATTTATCATGTTTATGCCATAAATTTTTCTTTTCTTAACCATTTCATAAAACAAATATCTGTTGCACCACTAGACACTAGCCTTTACATGCTACAAAAAGCCTAATCCATTATCATTACATGACAATCTTGAAAAGTTGTAAGTTAATAGTTGCATATTAATTTTGAGGATTTCCCACTTAAATAATTTTAAAAAATATTTAGCACCACTAGACACTAGCCTCTACATGCTACAAAAAGCCTAATCCATTATCATTACATGACAATCTTGAAAAGTTGTAAGTTAATAGTTGCATATTAATTTTGAGGATTTCCCACTTAGATAATTTTAAAAAATATTTAAAATACTCAGTGTTTTGGAAAAATAGTGCCCCACTAGTACTATTTGTTATCTACATGTTTGACAAATTTTTTATATTCATTGCATCATTTAAGAATGCAAAGGGTGCACTACTATGAACATATACCTTATTGTTTGTTGATAAATAAAATTTTGGAATTTATGTTTCCATTGATTTTGGTATTTTTCCTTATGGTGAAAATCAACCCCACATCCTTGATTCTGGGGGAAAACAAGTTTTTGGATGTTATATATTTGTATTGAAATTTTAAATTGTTGTTAATACATATTGACTGTATTTTATTTGTGATTAGAAGGCTCGAGGAATTGCTACTTAGTTTGATTTATGTTGTTATGATGATGGGGTTTAGGATGAGTGCATCGGAAAAAATTAAAATGGTTTTCAAACCAATAGTTGGCATTGCATACATAGAGTGGGCATGTTCTTACACTCTCCATTGTTAATTGAACATAAGTATTGTGGATGTTTTTTGTAACATGCTTATTATTCCTAATTTATATTTTATACATCTCGGTATATTGTAAATGGATGTTGGTTGTCATCTCCCTAAGCAACTCCTTGAATAATTCAAACTTCTTGGTGTTCTTCATATTTCATATTTTATTCATATTTCAATAAAACTATTAAAATTAAATATATTAAATATTAAATAAAACTAAATAAAAACACAAAAATAAAAGATAAAACAATTCAAAATAAAATAAAACAAATACATACATACATACATACATACATACATACATACATACATACATACATACATACATACATACATATATATATATATATATATATATATATATATAACAAACACAACACGAAATTAAAGCATATTATAATATTTTGTCTGTCCACAGGACCTCCGACAAGCAAGGAAAGGGAGAGATGCGGCGATTTGGAGTGCTCTATAACATTTCTGTCATCCATAGTATCAGGACCTTCGGTAGAAATCCGCGGCCAACTGATCCTATCGTGAGCACATTCCTCCATTTGTCAATGATCCACTAAAATATTGCCTCTGTAAAACATCGATCGATAATTTAACAGGTACCAAATTGTTATGAGGCATTAACACTATTGTGGCATCAGGGCAGGGGGAAATTAATGGCGTTATGGAAATTGTGGAAGAGGAGGACTCGAAGGTTTTAATTCTTGTTAAGGGTATGCAAGATAGGAATAATAATAAGGGTTACGTTTGTTGTTTCCATCAGGGTTTTGTGACATGGAACCGATTAAAAGAAGAGGAGGCAAAAGAGCTACCTACAGAAAATGGACGCTCAGACATCTTGTGCTCTCCATGGTCAAGGCATTTCTGGCATGGCTCGCTAAGGTTCACCAGTCTATTTTTCATCCCCATTTTTTTTGCCTTATTTGATGTATGTGATGCATGTTGTTGTTGTTATTTGCATATGCTACATCAAATTATATACTTCTTGTGCCTTGTTTTAATACCCGATTGTTGTCCAAGTATTTGTGTGAATGTTTGTAGATTTTCATAGCTTTTCATTTCCATTGTGCCGATTGCAATGGCTATCAACCTCTTTTTTTATTTCCCAATATATGCTGATATTTTCTTCTTAATCCTAGAATTGCAAAACCCGGTTGCTGCACGAGGATTCTCTGAAACCCTGCATGAGAAATCAAACCCTATATCATAAATTATTGTTTAAATCCAAGAGAGAGATGCAAGTTTGTGCTTTTGGGTGTTTAAGACCAAGTGATGGATGCAAGTTTTTGTTTTTTAAGGTGGAAATTGCTTCTGTCTAGCTCTAAGAGGATTACAAGTGGCATGTTTTTGTTAGGCCCACAAGTGACCTATTTTTATCAATACGATGGCCCTTAAGAATATGAATAAGTAATTACAAGTATTTTTCATTTTCCTAATTGCATACTGTTATTTCATAATCAACCATGACTTGCACCTGGAATTTAACCTAACGAGTAGACCGATATTCCACTGCTGAAATACAACAAAGTAGAAATGTGAAAAGCATATGTTAACACGAAAAAAATTTGTAAGTGTTAGATGAGATAGACAACTAAATTGAGAAACCGTCAAATATCATTTGATGGTTCATTTATGACTTCAAAATTCTGGATCATTTTGAAAAGATATGAAAATGTATCAGTCAATCAACGTCTTGCAATCATTTTACTTCAAATTCACTTGAAACATTAGTGCATCCTACATAACTAGCAGTAATCTTGGCAATGTTGAGAAACACCTTCAAAATACCTCTCTCTGTACTAGTTCTCCAAGAAGATGAGACCATCCACACAAGCTAATCACCATGATCACGACTTCCTTTACAATGATGGAATACAAGGTTGTAGCCTTAATATTCAAAACAAGTAATCACATATCTATGGTGGTAAGCATTAACAAATTATGTGAAAAAAGAGAATTTGAGAGACTACTTAAATGGGATGCAATATTTTGAGAATTGCATCCTAGGTTAGATCTAGGAGGTAGAACAATTTCACCATCAAAGTGTTTGACGAACTATGCAAGAGATGTTGATGTATTTGTAACTTCAGAACGTATTAACTTGTATATCTCATCTATTCTACCCTGATGTTTATTCCAGGAAGTGTCTGTAATGTATTTGAGTCATGTCATGCCCCGATGTTCTTGTCGGGAGATTCTATAATCTAAACAAGTCATGTAAATTCATTGTGGGTAACCCTCCTATTGATCAAGGGTTAAAGTCCCCGCAGTTGTGGGGCCCTAGGGTTATTAGAATATCCTATAGAATTCGGCCCTAGGTGAGTTATTGTAAGTTGAGGAAATAGTCCCCACCTTTGTGTTAAGGATAAACCTCCTTGTCGGTCAGAGCGACAAATTCCCCACAAATTGTGGGGCACTAGGGTTATTAGACTCCCCTAGAGATGTCGGATCTAGTAAGTAATTGTTAAGTGAGGGTGAGATGTTGAAGTGGAAATTAAGTGAACGAAAGAGTATAAATAGTGAGAGAGAATCTCTATTTATAACACACACACTCACTCATTGGGGCGTATGAGTGATAGAGGAGAAGCTCTCTCAAGTGAGAGAGAGAGAACAAGCTGTTGGATATCATCTTTATGTTTTCATGTTTTATTGCTGCCATTAGTGCTCATTCTATCTTTGAGGAAGTTGTGAGGTTTTCTTCGTTATGGTTTCCCAAAGGAAAATTTTTTGTGTCTCTTGTCTCTTTTGTTTATTGTTGTGCATGTTATTCTCTCAGATAAGATCCTAAGATAATGCTAGCTTGAATGATAAAATTCTAACATGGTATCGGAGCTAACTTGACAAGAAGACATTGTGCAACTGCAGAAGCTAGGGATTCTTACTTTTTGGGTCTCTCTCCATAATCCATCATTAAAAGTATGCTAGGATGACTCTCCATTGAAGGGCACATCTTTCTATCAAAGCAGAATTCGATTCCGGACATTTTTAGTTTTTGGTGTGAGAAATTAGGGCTTCTTATAGAAGAGGAATTTTTGAGTGAGCCCAGCATAGGATTTCTATCCTCATCAAAATTAAAGTTTAGAGACTTGGGTCGATATTTTTAGTTGGGTATAACTCTGGGAAAGTCAAACCCTAGTTTGACATTGGGCTGAAAAAACCCTAAAATACTAAAACGGATAAGTTTTGGTACATTCACTATATCTCAGGATTGCAGAAGGCTCAGGACCTGAAACATTCACGATCCAAAGGTAAAATACTGATTTACACTGTATCCAAATTTCAGCCTCATATTCGCTATATTATAGGAGATATGATCCCTCCACATTAGGGTTCCAACCTCTTCTAGGATTCATCCTTAAACAGGACACCTAGGGAGAATTTCTATATCTCGGGCTACAAAGGTCCAAATGAAATTTATGAAGATGTTGTAGAAAGGGAATGGACTATAATTTCTTTTTTATAATTTTCAGACTTCGAAGATGAAACAGTGACACGGGAAATTCCGTACAACTTTGCTATGTTGAATAGTGTTGAAACAGGTCACCTTGGTAAAACGATCATAAGTCTCAATAGGTGAAACCAATTCTAATGAAACCTATGGTGATGGAATAGGGATAGGCAAGGATACCTCACTGTGAAGTTTTATGCATAGAGGAGTAGTAGTTTCGGATGTACCGCAGAAACAGTATCAAGCATTTCTGCAGAAGAAATTGGAAAACTAGGGATTCCTGTTCCGAGATATTCCCTCCACTATTTTCAGAAAAGGAGTACATTGGAAAACTCACCTTGAATAGATCTATCTTTATATCCAATCAGATCTAAAAGATTCCAAGATTTTAAAATTAGGGTTTCTCTGACAAACCCTAGATCAGCTAGCTCCGGAACCAGGACGGACACCTCAAATTGGTAAGATCTAATCTTTTGATATTTTCATTTGAGGATCTCATTTCAAAGTGATATATCACATTAGCTTGATGATAATATTGGTGAAGTTGAAAACCTCCAAGCATGGAAGTATATGATCTCTCTGGATAAAATGAATTGGACAGCTACATAAGTAGAGAGGTTCCGGTTCCAGAGGAAGATGAGGCTAAAATCCTTATAATAGAAGAACTTGGTCAAGGCCAAGAAGATCATTTCTGATTCAATCACGGATCGCCCTATACCACAAGTGTCTTCCCTAAAGACACTGAAAGAGATATTTGATTCCTTGACCAAGCTATTTTAAGGGAAGAACATAAATCAAAATATGACTTTGAGAAAAAAGTTGAAGAATGTGAAGATCCAAAAAGCAGAGACCATATAGTCATACTTTATGAGGGCCTCTCAAATCAAAGAACAACTTGTAACAATAGAAGAAGAAGTGGAGAATGCAGAAGTGGTGATTGCCACCTTGAATGGCCTCCCAGGATCATGGGATTCATTCATGCGAGGAATGTGTGCCAGAAGGAAGTGATTACTTTTAATAGAATTTGGGAAGAAGAAGAATCTTGACTCATAATAAGAGAAGAGAAGATGGGAGCAACTAAAGATCAAGATCTCACCATCCAAAGAAGATCCCTCAAGCGATGAGGAATACGAAGGACTCAACTCTTGAATAAAATCTTATCCATATTAGCATTTGGATAAGAAACGATGCTATTATAAATGAAGAAGATGATGAAGCTAAAGGCTCAAGAAGGAGTCTACCCACGAAAAAAATAAAGATAAGTATTCAATTGTCATGATGTTGTTTTTGTTATGCAATTTGTTTATACTTGGTTGATGTATTATGCATGATAGAATGTTTGCATTAATGAAAGTATACTACTAATACACATGTGATGGGTAAGCAGCTCATGGTGCTATACAACTCTCCATTTCTACTTATCTAGAATGAAACCTCTTTGCTGACATATTGGATTAGTGCACAACCTCAATGTTGTCCTGGTAGAGATGGAAGGCATCTAGAAAGTTTCCATGAGATATGATGAATGTTGTATTGGATAAAATAGTTGCATGATCATATATTTATGCATAAGAATTTTCCATTATGAATATGCCTTATGAAATGTTTCTAACTATACAAATGCATTTGACTTATAGGAAATATCACGTACAATAACCTACAACCAAAGAAGGATGAGACTTGTTCTGAAGAACAAGTGATGGCAGTTCAATAAAGAATCCAAGATGAAGAATAATATGAAGATACTTTCAAAGAAGAGATATCAAACACAGTGCAGTTATGTAACACTGTTGAGTGACATCATTGATGAAGAACCTTCCAATTAGTAACTAAGAAGAAAGGGAAGGATTGTACCAGTTCAACAAGAATGGTGTCTAGGATGCAGTATAGAGACCTGAAGAGAAGTTCATAGCTCCATCATGCAGTAGATGGAAACATCATTCATAGCACAAGGCATAGACTACGAAGAGACATTTGCAGCCACTAGAAATACACATGATAGGAAGAATCATGTGTGCAAATGAAAAAAGGCCTTGTATGATCTCAGAAGACACCCATGGGATAACACATACATGAGGAGCTTGATGAAGGCTTGAACTTTTGCTACAAGGTTGAAGATGAAAGTCTACATAGGATGACAAGCTCATAGATGGGTGCAAGAAGAAATTTTGAAAAATTTCAAGATAGAGGATCTTAGTATCCAATGATCCTAGATGGATACATAGAATATTAGTAGCAGAGGAAGCTACTTGTCACTCCGGTATAGAATGTTTCAGTGCATAGAGTATGAAAGATAGAGGGAAAATGATGCTCTGCTTCAAAGGGAGTGACTACATAAGATCCTGAGGTTTGACATGGTACGACAGGATTGACAGATTACTGATGACTCTAGGCTTTACTAAGAGTAAAGAGGATTCCAACCTTTGCTTCAAGGTTGAAGGATGAAGACCAGTGATGCTCCTGTTATATGTCTATGACTTGTTCCTGACAGAAAAGAGGAACTCATTAAAGTTGCAAGAAGAAGACTTGTTGCCGAGTTCAAGATAAAGGACTTGGGGATGATGCACTACGTTCTATGCATGTAGGTGTGGAGAAGGGAAGTATGAAGTAGAGATCCTGAAGAGGTTCAATATGATGGACTATAATCCCATCACCACACCTATCGCATCGAACCTGAAGCTATTGAGTGTTTCTTCATCAGATTCGGTTCATGACACAATGTATCATCAAATGATTTACCTAAAAAATACGAGACCAAATATTTGCTTTGTTGTGAACACATTGAGACATGTTCACCTTATGGTTGCAAAGCATGCAGTGAGGTACCTGAAGGGTACAATTGATTATGGGCTCATGTATGAGGTGAATCAGAAGATTAACTTGAATAGTTATGAGGATTTGTATTGGGCAGGAAGTGCCATTGATAGGAAGAGCACTTTGAGGTGCTACTTTAGTATGGGATCAAGTGTGATATCTTGGTTTGGTAGGATGGATTCTTGAATGGCGCTGAGTATAACTGAGGCAAAAGATGTTGCCACTTGCTATTTGGGAGGTAGTATGTTTCTTTTGAAACTACTATTTGATTTGCTTGATCTGACTTGAATTTTTTGTATGATGCAAAGAGGAGCAATGAAGCTCCAGTATGTGATCCAGATCGAGATATCTCGAAAGAGGGAGTTCTAGCATAGTCGGTGGGATAGGTTGTCTGAGCATAAATCCTAATGAAGCTCATAGGTTGCTCAGATGTAAACAAACCTGTAGGTTGTCCTCAAATGTAATCGGTCTTGGCCAGCCCTAATGTGATTCTATGCTAGAAATGGCCAAACTGAAGTTTGAGTACTTTAGGGAGAAGCTTGGTGTTCTCTAGATCAAGGTTCCCTCCAAGGGGAAGGGATGAGTACGATATCCATTCTAACATGGTGAGAGGATTGGTTCCTTCCATGGTCAGATGTAAGGGCTAAGCCATTCTGTCATGGTGAGAGGATTGGTTCCTTCCATGTCAGATGTGAGTGCTAAGCCATTCTGATTTGACTATAGGATTGGTTCCTACATGATCAGATATAAGTGTTGAATGCCATTCTTCGAATGGAGGCACTTGGTCAGTTACCAGGAATACTCAGCCTGGGATTGAGGGCCATTCTGATGTGACTGTAGGATTGGTTCCTACATGATCAGATATAAGTCCAGAGCCATTTTGATGTGACTGTAGGATTGGTTCCTGTATGATCATATGTAAGTGCAGATCCATTCTGAGGTGATTGTAGGATTGGTTCCTACATGATCAGATGTAAGTGTAGAGCCATTCTGAGGAGATTATAGGATTGGTTCCTACATGATCAGATATAAGTACATAACCCTTTCGAAATTTAGGTAGGATTGGTTCCTTACATGGTTGAATGTAAGTGCTGAGCCTTTCTGACATAGATTACTTAATTGGTTCCTCTCATTGTCATATGTGAGTGCTGGGCCTTTTTGACAAGGTTGTGGGATTTGTTCCCACATGGTCAGATGTGAGTGTTGGGTGTGCCTTCCTGATGTGATTGTAGGATTGGTTCCTACATGATTAGATGTAAGTGCTAGGCAAGCCAGTCTAACTTAGGGTCAGATATAAGTGCTGGAAAAGACCTACATGGAGGCTAGGCCTACAACCAACATGAAAAAGTGTTGGATCTGTAGAAATTCGTATGACGAGAAGAATCAAGAGATATAACATGTGAGGATGATCTAGCAGAGATGTTCTAGAACTAGAGATGATCCAGATCGAGTGATTATCCAGATATAGTGATGATGATCCAAATCGAGTGATGATCCAGATCCAGATGAAGATGAATTGAAGATGATGAGCAATCGATGATGATCCAGATGATACAGAGAAGAATACTTGTGTTGCTAAATTGTGTCGATAGAATACCTTCCTAGCTAAGAGGGAGTGTTGATGTATTTGTAACTTTGAAATGTATTCACTTGTATATCTTATGTATTGTACCTCGATGTTTATTCTGGAAAGTGTCTGTAATGTGTTTGAGTCATGTCATGCCCCAATGTTCCTTTTGGGAGATTCTATAATGTAAACAAGTCATGTAAAGTCATTATGGGTAACCCTTCTATTGATCAAGGGTTAAAGTCCTCATGGTTGTGGTGCCCTAGGGTTATTATACTATCCTAGAGAAGTCGGCCCTAGGTGAGTTATTGTAAGTCAGGGAAATAGTCCCCACCATTGTGTTAAGGATAACCCTCCTTGTTGGTTGGAGGGGCAAAGTCCCCACAAGTTGTGGGGCAATAGGGTTATTATACTCTCCTAGAGATGTCGGCTCTAGTAAGTAATTGTTAAGTGAGGACAACATGTTGGAGTGGAAATTAAGTGAACAAAAGAATATAAATAGAGAGTGAGAATCTCTATTTATAACACACACACTCACTCATTGGGGCGCATGAGTGAGAGAGGAGAAGCTCTCTCAAGTGAGAGAGAGAGAAAAAGCTATTGAAGATCATCTTTATGTTTTTGGGTTTTATTGCTGCCATTAGTGCTCATTCTATCTTTGAGGAAGTTTCGCGATTTTCTCCTTTATGGTTTCCCCAAGGAAAATTCTTTGTGTCTCTTATCTGTTGTGTTTATTACCATGCATGTTATTCTCTCAGATAAGATCGTAATATAATGCTAGCTTGAATGATAAAATTCTAACAAGAGAAAACAAGGAGACATAAATAGCTGGAATAGCCCATGTGAAAGGTGCTAATATCAAACCATTATTATTACAGCACACCTTGAAGATATGTATGATACATATTTTTATTACATTCGACAAATTTGAGAGGATCTTGAATCCAATTGTATTGGTCCATGTGTCATGGTGATATTTGACCTCAATCCCACCTAGGTGGACCAATGGAGACCCAACTCAGCCCAAAAAGTCACAAACCAAGGTGTGAATAGGGGTGACATGTGTTGGGTCATTAATTAGTCCTAGACAAATGTGGGTGAGAAGATATAGTTGAGTGGGAGACTCTAGTTGTCAATAAATGCTCCTAGGAGAGCCAAAATAGGCCAACTACACCACTAGCGCACTTAGTCAAACATGGATCCCCCAAATCAAGGAGGTAGCACCCCAAAGAACTAATGAGAGTGCACATGGGCTAGGTTTACTAGATAGGGCATTGTTGTAGGTGTGAACATGCCAAAATAAACAAATATATTGTTGAATTAAATCTCCTAAGTCTAAACCATATCATATCATTGCAATTAAGGAAAATGAAGTTATCCTAAGGTCTGAACTATGTACTAAGGATGTATTACTTCTCCAACACCCTCCCTTAATCCAGACTCAGTACTTCTCATGATTTCGAGGCATTGGAAACTAAGGCACAAGTCACCTTTTACAATTTTCATTGATCCATGTAACATAGGTAAGGTGGAAAACCTCATGGGACAAAACCTCCCCTCAAAAATGGATTATGACATAGAAACAAATCTAGATATACTCCAACTTAAACAAAAATGTTTGGGGGAATATTCTTCTTGGGAAGAAATTGAATGTGCTCAACTAGCTGAGGAGAAGCTACATGATGAATCTTTAAACCATGTAGAACAACTGAAGTGCACTGATGGGATAGAAAATGGTGCTCTTTAGACTTGAACTTCGAATGAAACGGTATGCCATGCCTGAAAGAGACTGAAAATGATTGAGAATAGGTGAACCCAAACGAGTCATAACGATATTGAAGCATAAACCTCGAATGAAGGTTGTAATCATCTGCAAGAATGTGGAACAAGAATCCCAAATGTGCCATTGTGATGGAAAATGGCTCTCCATCTTCATCTGAACTTAAAGGAACTCTACTAGAGATGGTGGAGGAATAGATTGGAAAAATACTATGAAGAAATGAGAGATATTCATTTTCCATACAAACCTCTCCATTATTTGAACCAATACTCTCATGTGAAGAAAAACCATCTTCTAGATAAGGCTCACTATGAACATCAACTAGCAATACATATTCCCCATTCGTAACAGAAGACATAGAGGAGAAGGGTGTAGAATGGACATAAATTTTTTCAGCAATGGTGATGGCAACAAATCATATGCTCTCATCATGAAATATAGCTTCTTGACAAGGAGAGGAAGCCACAGAGGAAGAAAATTGAGTTGGATCATTTACTGAATCTTTGGAAACTTATTCTTCTTCATTTCGAAAAACTTCTTGAGAAATGTATGAGGTCGAGATCATAGGAGAAAAAAAACATAAGGAGGTTCCCAATTGCTTTCTCTCCACATAGCTCATATGTTCTTGGTGCATGCCAAGAGCTTCATCTATATTTCTACAAAGCACAAATGGGTAATCAACATAATCAAGGAGGTAGCACATTGTAGGAGGTATAGCTAGACACATAGTTATCTAGACTCTATCATTGTCATTAAGCCAGGCATACTTCTCTTGGAAGCACTTTGGCTCTCTCACAGCACCAATGGACACATCATAGAAACATTTCCTCTTGATATATGCACACATATTTGACTTCCATGTAGAATAGTTGAACACAGAAAGGAGGGGAACAACTTTCAAATCCATGAATTTGTTGTCAAAACTTGCAATGAAAAACACTCACATAAACTGGAAATATGTCCTAAACAGAAAATCAATCTCACAAGTTTTGTTACAGCTCCAAATATCTCTGATACCATGTGAGAATTGCATCTCAAGAAAGATCTAGGAGCTATAACAATTTCACCATCAAAGCGTTTGACAAAATATGCAAGATAAAACAAAGAGATAGAAATAGTTGGAATAACACATGTGAAAGGTGTTAATATCAAATCATTATTATTCCAGCACACCTTGAAGATGTGTATGGTACATATTTTTAGTACATTGGATGCGAGAGGCTCTAGAATCCAATTGGAGTGGTACATGTTTCATCGTGAGATTTGACCTCAACAACCCCCCCCCCCCAGGTGGACCAATGGAGATCCAAATTAGCCCAAAAAGTCATGAACCAAGGTGTTAACATGGGTGAAGTGTGTTGGGTCATTAATGAGTCCTACACAAGCATGGGTGAGAAGATAGAGGTGAGTGGGAGGCTCTAGGTGGCAATAAATGCTCCTAGGAGAGCAAAAATAGGACAAATACAACACTAGCACACTTGGTCAAACTTGGATGCCCCAAATCAAGGAGGTAGCACCGCAATGCATTAATGTGGGTGCACGTGGGCTAGGTTGACCAGCTAGGGCACCGTTGTAGGTGTGAACTAGACAAAATAACCAGATATATTGTCTAATTAACTCTCCTAAGTCTAAACCATAGGATATCATTGCAATTAAGGAAAATGAAGTTAGCCTAAGTTCTAAACTATGTACTAAGGATGTATTACTGCTCCAACAAATCTCATTGAATGAAATGATAGTAGGATCAAATTCCCAAAATGTATATGATGAGGATGTTACTCTTAACATATTTTTCAAGATAGTTTTGGAAAATATGAATCCATATGGGGTTTTCTTTAGCAATGTTCTCAATGCTTGTACAATTCTAACATATTTGGGATGTGAAAATTAGGTTTATACTTACATAATTAAAATTGATAATTTATGTTAAATGATTAAACCAAATGTTATTTTCACCACAAAGTATTTGGATTACCAAAAGAATAACATTAATAGAATCTTGTTCAAGCTTAATGGTTATCGGATGGTGGGTAAATATCCATAACAAATACAACAAAATATATCCTCACCATGCAATTCATGGTCAAATGATAGCAAGCATAGGCCATTATAAGAAAATGTCAATACATTCGAGTTTCAATTTTCCTCGAACTTAAAAACATGAATATAGATAGATTTCTAACATTATCAAGAATCAAGTCCACAATTAAATGGCTCTTCTAGTTTAGTTAAGGACTAGGAATTCTCATAGTTGAATCACATGAAATGTAGTAAAGAAAATGTATTGATGTTTATCCCATTTGAAAATTTAACAAAAAAATCACTCTTTGCTACTTGTGTGCTTTTGTTTTGGCCAATGTGGATAGGCTTTAATTCATATCCATTTTATTATTTTAGTCACCTCAACTGGTATGTTGTAGGATCACACAACATAGCTAAATTCATTAATTCCACCTATGTTCTAGATGGCGACCTATATCTAATTTCAATAGGAAATGCATATGGTTATATTATGAATTTTATTTTTGTGGTATGTTGGAGAGAAGGGAAAATGGGGGTGGTGATTTTTCACCATTCCAAATCCATAAGAACAAACTAATAGTAGTAAAATGTTAACCATAGAGAAATTGTAACTCATTCATGGAGAGCAGTATATCGTATCATCTAATGTGTTATATATGTGTCATAAAACATAAGGTTTTGACACAAATACAGTCATCGCCACACATAAATGAAGAAAATTTACTCTCCATAAAAGAGTATACATTCAAAGTTCAAAATGTAGATGGATATATACGCTTGTCCAAGGAACCGTCCATTCACAAAAGTAAATCTTATTTTTTTCACATAAAGAATACTGTAAAAGGAACACCGAAACTAAATTCATTGTTGCTCATATTAAACTAATAAATTAAACCAAAATTTTGGATAAAATACGAGGTCAAGAAGAGGTCTATAGAATCTTTAAAGTTCAATTCATTTCAATGATAGAGTAACTAATGTTAATTTTGAACATGGTATATGTTATTAGTAATAAAGGAGGTATACATGTTTGTATTGAATTCTATGATAACCTACACAAATCAATGTTAGATCATTAGGATAATCATGATGATTTTCTATCAATCCTTTTTTTTAATGTTCCTGTTTTCATAGGTGTTCATGTTTGAAGAGAAATTGTAGAACCCATGTGTAGATTTTAATTACAATGTTTTGGGATTAATAGTATAGCCCATATTTAGGAGGAAATACAAAAGATGTCATGCGACCTTTGACTGTTAGAATAAGCCTTTTTGGTTGAATGTCATGACCTTTTTAAATATGACAGTTGCTAGATAGTTTCATTTATGTCGTTGGAATGATGAGGTTTACGATGAGTGCATGAGAAACAATTCAAATGGTTTTCAAACCAATAGATGCCATTGCATACACAGTGTGGGCATGTTATTACACTTTCCATTGTTAATTGAACAAAGGTATTGTGGATGTTTTTTGTAACATGCTTATTATTTCTAATTTATACTTTATGCATCTCGGTATATTGTAAATGGATGTTGGTTTTTCTCTCCCTAACTAACTCCTGAAAATTTCGAACTTCTTCATGCCTAAGTGAAATTAATAATTTCTCAAGGAATTTTTATCAACCAACTTCCAGATATAGTATAAAAAGAACAGAATTAGACAATAAGAGAGTAATCCACACCTAAAAAATGAATAGTAGAGATAAGTATTTATCCTCATAGAGGGATGAACCTCCTTACACAATGTACTGAGTACACAAGAGAATATAAGATGAGATGATTCTAAAATGAGAATATCTCCTTCCTATATATACGAGGTAAAGGTGTACAATAACAACTAATGAACCCAAGCCCACATAAATAATATGTAATGCACCACAATATATGTAGTAATGTGCCACACTATATGGTGTAATGTGTCATCACTAAGGGCTTAACATGCCCCTCCCCTTCAAAAAGTGTTGTCCTCAACACCGAAGTAGTTATGGATGCTGCTGTATAAAGGACTCATCTTCCCATGTTGAAGCTTATGTGGGTAAGTTCTTCCATTTAATGAGATACTTTGAATGTTTATACATTTTCATAGGGTTTCATTTACATTGCACCGATTGAAATGGAAATGGGAATCTTTTTCTATTTCCCAATATGTGCCAATATTTTCTTCTTAATCCTAGAATTGCAAAACCTAGTTGTTTAACAGGGATTCTCTGAAACCCTACACGAGAAATCAAACCCTATGTTAAGACCTCTATGTTGAACAGTTGAGGAAGAGGTATGATTGAGGACGATAAAAGGATACATAAATTTGGAAGGTTTAATAGTTTTGATTCCATTATTAAATTGCGCATAATGGTTAATTTGGCATGCAATCCAAAGGTGTAAAGAATTTGGGGTGAAATATACAGTTTAAAATGGATCCGCTAGGTAAAGATCCACAAGAGATAAGCTATGTGGAGAAGCAGATGTGGTTAACAAAGCTTAAAGATGAACAGTTATGGAATAAAGCAAACAAAATCTATGACGGAGGGACAATCTGCTAAATAAAGATGCACACTTGAAAAAATTAAAAAGGCTAATGGAATGTGTACAACCAATCTCAATCCAATGGTTTAAGTAGAAAGTGAAAACTCATCGATGGTCATTATTGTTTCTGGAGGGTAAAGTTACGAGATGGTTAAAAGGGAAAGGTGGTAGCAAAATGTAAACCATGTTCCACATGGAAAATTGAAGTGAATTATGTGGAGAAAAGTAGTTTGGTAAAAACCGCTTGATGAGGGCTTCAGAAAGGACCGTCGTATAAAGGTAAAGTTGACTTGGTTAAAAAAACCATTTCATTTGTGTGTTGTGGGTGTAAGGAAGGAGATAGTCTACCATCTTTCTAAAGTAAACTTTTATGTGTTTACAATCACAGGTAAGCCTTAAAACAATTACAGTTGGTTCAAGGAGTTGCTTCCATTGTTCATTATGGAAAAGGAGCAGGGTTTAGGAGTTTTATGCATGGTTTTGGATGAATGGGAGGAATTTGTTGTTGATAGGGAAATAAATGTATGTGACCCTATTTTATTAGTTGGAAATGTATCAATCTCGAAGGAGAGGTTGTGGTAGTGTAATTTGCACGGAAATGATGTTCTGAATATCTGTAGTTCTTTTTCATATTATTTTGCTATTAAGCAAACCTTACCATTTCTTGAATTTGTTGAATGGTGCGAAAATAGTTATTCCCCCTCCGAAAGAGTTGTCATGAGTCATACCATGTCCAAAATACTTTGTAAGGTTGATACAAAATTCGTTCGTGGAATACTGAACCTACCTGATAATTTCCCTAATAATAGTGAGTCTTTGAATGAGTCGGTCTTAGTTGAAATGTATAAAATTCGTAAAACCGAAGTTAGATGCCAATTTCTGTCCAATATTCTGAAAGATGGTCAGTCATTAGAAGGAATTTTTCTGCCATATAATGTTAGCATTTTCAAAAAAGAGGTACAGATGGTTATGTCTTTAGTCAGCCAAATTCTAGGTTTAGATGATTATATTCATATCAGCAAAGTCATTTTAGGTTTCTTATTGAGAATAAGTTCAATTGAGCCAGAGTCACATTTCATCCATTGTTTCAATCTGGATGAGTATTTGGATGAAGTTATCCATGTCCAATTGGTTGAACTTCCCAAAGTCAGGTTTCTGCTAAAGTTGATATGGCATTCATCCTGTGATGCTCTATATTGATGGATTGTTCATGTTTCTTTCTTATTCGCCTGAAAATTGATGAATGACTGTGACTGAATGGTTATCTTGCCTTTGTTGAGATCCCATGTATGAAATCTTTGTATTATATTTATGTATTTGACTTCATTTCCCAATGGTATATGTGTTGTTTCAACCATTTACTTGATTTAAATACTGATTTCATATATATGGCCTTGTTAAATTTATAAGTGAGAGATCCCTCTCTAGAAAGAAAATCCAGTTTCTTTCTGAAGTGGTTTTTGTTGTTACCTTGAGATTACCTTCCAAAACCTTTGGTATATTTTGAGTGCTAACAAATTGGCGCCGTTGCTGAGGACGAAAGTGCAAATCAACCCTGGGAGGAATGACAAAGTTTATAAAGATTAAGAAAATATTTTTGTGGGAAAACAAGAATTTTTGTCAGTAAAGAAGGTTGTATATTTTCCCTGGGGATTCCAGTTGTAAAATTATTGCAAGATTTCAAAAGACATCCTGGCTTCAAAAAGACATATGCGAGGTAATTCTGATACTAATGTTTTATGAAGTTTGGAAGATCCCAAAAAAAATATTTAAGAAAAAAGACAAAGAAAAAGTAGATATTTCTCTGTTTGGTGCATGCTGTTCTTAAAATTTTCATAGCATCTTTGATAAAAAATGGGAAATTGATATTGAAAAGGGTTTGTTGAAATCTAAATTTGAGTCTGATCTTGAAAACGTTGAGTTTAACCCTCGAATATTAGAATCTTATTTGCTTGATTTCCTTTGGAGAGATCTTCAACAATCTTCAAAAGTTGAAGAAGCACCTATTATTCAAAATATTCAAAATTCATCAGTCCCTCCAATTCCACCTACACCAATGGCAGCCAGATTTTCTCCTTTACGTTTAACTGTTTTCTTACATGATCTTCCTCAAAATTATTCTTAGAGAATTTTTTATTTGATGGAGAAGGAAGCATCATAGCAAAGCAACATGTAGCTAAATTTGAAGATTTTGTTGACTTGGAGGAAGTCGATTATATGGATGTTAAAATGTGGTTGTTTGCTCAGAGTTTATTAGGGAAGTGAAGAAATGGTTTAAATATTTTCCAGTTGCATCAATATTGACTTTTCAAGATTTCCAAAATGCATTTCTAGAAAGCTGGGATGACAAACAAAGCCCTTTGTAGCTTTTGTCCCAATATAATAGTCTCAAGAAAGGAGGTTTTGAATCTGTTCATGAATTTTCAAGTATATTTATGAGGGTTTATAATTCCATTCCAGAAGATATAAAACCTTCTGCAGCTGCTGCTAAACTTCATTATGCTGGGGCTTTTGATAATGACTTTGCTTTTTCATTAAGGGAGAGAAAATCAGCAAGTATTGCTACTATGTTCGCAGATTCTTTAGAAGTGGAAGCAAATATGATGGCAAGTCGAAAGATGAAACAAAGAGACATTGACAGGATGAAAACAAGAGAAGAAAATATGCCTTCCACTTCTTCTTCTACAACTGATATTAAATTTGAAATGATGTTAAAGACAATGGAGAATTTAATGGATAGATTGATTGTGGACAATAGATCATTCAATAGAGAACAAACTGATCCTCAAATCATAAATCCAAATTTTAGAAGGCTAAATCCTCCTATGCATCCACAAAAAAGGCAAAGAGATATGAGAAACCCAAGGAATCAAGAAGAACAACAGATTCGACCACCTTTCCCTGAGAATTATGTTGGAGATGAAGAGGATCCTACTGAGAATGAAATTCATCTTTTTGGGGAATTAGGTTCAGAGATATATCTTACTGAAGAACAACATCACATGTTTGCACAAGAAGATGGAAATAAATAATTTGAAAGGGAATTAGAGCAGTATTAGAGGGGTTTTTTTCATGCTATGGACGATGTACAAAGGAAGATCACATTGAGAAATAGAGAAGTCGTTATAAATAAAGGGAGTCTAAGTCCAAATCAGCCTTCCACAAGTTCATTAAATACAAAAAAAGGAAATGAAATACAAAAAGAGTCTGTTGTAAATAAAGAAGTTGAAAATGAAGTACATAAAACAAAAGGATTGAAACAAGTAGCACCAGTAGATGTAGAGAAAGTTAATTCTACTTTTAATTTGCAGAATGAACTTTCTAAGCTAAAAATATATGTTTCTTTTAATGAATTGTTGAGAAATAATGAGTACAGAGATACAACAACAAAGATGGTTAAAGGTCAAGGAGAATTTCAATCAGACATTTTAGAGTTGACGAATGATAATCCTACTATTTCATTTGGGTCAAAAGTTGAAAGTATAAATGATGAAGAAGTTCCTCCTTTTTATTTGAGTTTGAATGTGCATGATATGGTGGTACATAATGCAATGTTAGATTCAGGTGCATCACATAATATAATGCCAAAAGGAGTAGTTGAAAGTTTGGGACTGGAAGTGACAAGACCTTATAAAGATTTGTATTCCTTTGATTCTAGGAGGGTGAAGTGTCTTGGATGAACTAAAGATATGGTAGTAACTTTGAATAAATTTCCATCTAAAATAATAGTAATGGATGTGGTAGTGGCAGACTTTCCACCAAAATTTGGGGTGTTGTTATCAAGGTCTTGGACTTCAAATTTGAAGGGTAGCTTGCAAATGGACATGTCATACACCACTATTCCTGTCCAAGATGGGAGTAGGAGGTTGTATAGTGAGAAAAGAACTCCTTATGTAGTAAGAAGTCAAGATAGACCTGATATTCATCATATATATGCTATTGATACTGATTTGGGTTCTTCTATTTTCTTTAATGATACTATCCTGTGTGATTTGGAGTCTATGTTGCAAATGAAATCTAAAAATAATGAAGAGGGAATGATAGAACAAAATGCTTTGGAAAAGAAATAAAAAAGAGATGGTTTATGGACTATGTATTTTGATGGATCTGTGGCAAAGGTTGGCATTGGTGCTCGTGTATATATAATTTCTCCTATCAGGGATTTTAAAGCTCTGCCATTTAAGTTAACATTTGAATGCATGAATACTATGGCTGAATAAGAAGCTCTGTTACTTGGGTTGCATGCATTGAAGGATCTGTGAGAACAAAGGATAATAGTTTTAGGAGATTCAAAGCTTGTGATAAACCAAGTGAATGACAGTTATCAAACTAGACATCCCTGGATGAGAGCTTACAGAAATGAAGTATGGGATATGTTTGGTAATTATTTTATAGAACATACAATTAAGGTGATTCCAAGATATGAGAATACAGTAGTAGATTCTTTGGCCATTGCTGCTGGTAAATTCAAAACTCCAAGTGCTGGTCAAAAGAGTATCAGGTATATATTGTAAATAGACCATCTATACTTGATAATTCTAAATATAGGTAGGTATTTGAAGATGACATGCAGATAAAAAGATTTTTGGAACTATCAGGAGAATTTTTAAACACTCATATTGCTGCTGAAAATGATGACAGTGAAAATTTCCAAGAGGTTGAAGAAAACGAAGAAGAAAAGACCAGTACTGAAAAATTGAAGGGAACTTTGGGAGGAAAGGATATCATTCAATTGAAAAGCAATTTTATACCAACAGGTTTGATTCCTTTAGAGAAACTTTTTGATCAGAATGATGTTGCTAAAGATCCGAAAGTAAAACCGGCTGATAACACTATTGAAGATAGAAATATTAGTACTATTGAGAATCCTAAGATTGTAAAACTATCTAAAAATTTGCGTGGAAGAAGAAAAAGAAGAATATGTGAATTTAATGAAAAAGTATACAGATATATTTTCTTGGAGTTATGAAGACCTTAAGGAATATGATACTTCAATAATACAACACACTATTCCAATTAAACCTGGAGAAAAGCCTTTTAGACAGAAGCTCAGAAAGATAAATCCAAAATTGCTACTAGTTATTGAGAAGGAAATTAAAAAATTATTTGATGCCAAAATTATTGTGACTTTAAGATTCTCAAGATGGGTTGCTAATTTAGTTACTGTTAGAAAGAAAAATGGAGAAATAAGGCTTTGCATAGATTTCAGGAATTTGAATAAGGTCTCCATGAAAGATAATTATCATTTGTCGAAGATGGATCATATTTTGCAGAAAGTGGTCGGAGCTGAAAGAATATCTATGATGGATTCCTTTTTTGGATACAATTAGATTAAGGTGTTACCTGAAGATCAAGAGAAAAATTCTTCCACCATGCCATGGGGAACCTTTATGAATGCAAAAATTCCTTTTGGTTTAATGAATGTAGGGGCTACCTTCCAGCATGCCATGGATATTGCTTTTGTAGGAGAAATGGGAAAATTTGTGGTAATTTATATGGATGACATCACAGTTTATTTTAGTTCTGATAGGGAGCATATTCATCATTTGGAATTTTTTTCTTCATAAAATGCAAGAAATTTGGTGTATAATTGAATCCAAAGAAATCAAATTTTGCATTGGAAGAAGGAAAGTTGTTGGGCCACATAATCTCAAAGGATGGAATAAAGATTGATCCTGAAAGAGTCAGTGCGATTTTGAAAGTTGGAGAACCAAGAAGCAAAAAAGAAATACAATCATTCTTGGGATAGGTGAATTTTAAAAAAAGGTTCATTCCCTGTTTTGCTGAAATATTAATGAATATCACAAATATGTTGAAAAAGGGTCACGAGATAAAATGGACAGCGGAGGCTAAAAATTCTTTTAAAGAAATTAAACAAGCTATTTCAGAGGCTCTTGTGTTGGTGAGTCCATATTTCACTAAAGAATTTTTAGTATTTTCTTATACTTCAGAACATACTATTGCTGCAGTTTTGTTATAGAAAAATATTGAGAATATGGAGCAACCCATAGCCTTTTTCAGTAAGATGTTGAGAAATGGAGAGTTAAAATATGATATTATGGAGAAGCAAGCATATGCTTTGCTTACAGCATTGAAATATTTCAGGGTGTATATTCTTCACTCACATATAATTGTTCATGTTCCAACCGCTGCAGTAAAAGGGATTCTCACACAACCTGACCCAGATGGATGAAGAAGAAATGGATAGCGACATTGTTTTAGTATGACATAGAGATTAGACCTACTAAGTTGATTAAAGGGTAGGGATTGGCAAAAATGTTGACAGATTCAAACTATGAATCTTTACAACTCAATTTCGTATCTAGTCAATTTCATCAGTTGGATATAGGGGCGGAGGTAATCATTGACTTCTCTACATCTCCATGGTATTCTAATATTGTTCATGTTCTTCAAAATTTACAAGCTCCTACAGGATTGAGTAAAACAAGAGCAAGATCAGTAAATTTGAAAGCTACTAGGTCTTGTATTATAAATCAATATATTTATTAGAAGGATCTTGGAGGTGTGTTACTTAATTTCCTTTTAGAAAATGAAGCCCAACATATAGTAAAATAATTTCATAAAGGCGATTGTGGAGGACATCATTCTTGGAAGGTGGGGACAAATAAAATTTTGAGAGCAGGTTTCTATTGGCTGACATTGTTTTTATATGTGTACAAAGAAACTAGCATATGTCATCAATGTCAGAGTTTTTACGGTAAAATAAAGGTAATTCCCCTTCCTCTTAATCCAATAACAGTAGAAGCTCCTTTTCAGTAGTGGGGTTTGGATTTCATTGGAGAGATAAACCCAAATTCTTTAGGACAACATAAGTGGATTCTAACAGCCACAGATTATTTCACAAAATGGATCGAAGCAATTCCTACTAAGAGCACAACTGAGACCATAATTATGGATTTTCTTGAAGATAATATATTAGAAAGGTTTGGGTGCCCCAGAAGAATAGTGATTGATAATGCAGCAGCTTTTAAATCCAAGAAGATGATTAAATTTTGTCATAAATATCATATCAGCTTAAATCATTCAACTGGTTATTATCCACAAGGAAATGGATTGTTCGAGTCTTCTAACAAAAGCTTGGTAAGGATTATCAATAATTTGTTAGAAGACAACAAGAGATCTTGGCACGCTAAACTTAAGTATGATTTATAGTACTAAAAGAGCGATTGAAATGTCTCCTTTTCAATTGGCATATGGAACCAAAGTTATTTTTCCAGCTTCATTAGGTGTTCCATTTATGAGATATTTTCAGGAGCAACAAGAAGAACCAAACCACATGCAAAGAAGGATAAACCAAATCATTGAATTAGAAGAGCAAAGGAATAAAGCCTATGATAAAGTGCAGACACGCCGGAAAAAATGAAAAATACTTTTGATTGAATGGTGAAAGAAGAATAATTCCAAATTGATGACTTGGTCTTAAAATGGGATGCTCCTAAAGAAGATAGACATGGAAAATTTGATCACATGTGGGTAGGTCCTTATGTTATTGCAAGTCACAGAGGGGAAAATGCATTTCTTTTGGAATATCCGAATGGGGTTTATTTGGAGAGTAACCCTGACAATGGAATATTTTTGAAGCATTACCTATCCTAAGGTGGAAGGTAAATTTTGTACCATAGTTTGTAAATATTTGTTTTCTTGAAAGCAGTATAGATGGTGAACCAAATATTTTTGAAGCTCGGAGTGAAGGCCCTAAGATTTAGGAGGTAAACCATTTTTCTTTATTTTAACGAGAAATATATCAGATAAAAAGCAAAAAGTTTGGAATATTAGATAAAAATATTTTGAGACAGGCACCTGGTCTACGAGTTCTTTGATACCTCATAGGGAGGATATCATCCCCAGTTGGAGCCAGTTGTTAACACCTCTATGTTGAACAGTTGAGAAAGAGGTATGATTGAGGAAGATAAAAGGATACATAAATTTGCAAGGTTTAATAGTTTTGATTCCATTATTAAATTGCGCATAATGGTTAATTTGGCATGTAATCCGAAGGTGTAAAGCAATTGGGGTGAAATATACAGTTTAAAATGGATCCGCTAGGTAAAGATGTGCAGAAGATAAGTTATGTGGAGAATTGGATGTGGTTAACAAAGCTTAAAGATCAACAGTTATGGCATAAAGAAAACAAAATCTATGATGGAGGGATAATCCGCTGAATAAAGATGCACACTTGAAAAAATTAAAAAGGCTAGCGGAATGTGTACAGGCAATTTCAATCCAACGGTTTAAGAAAAAAGTGAAAACTCATTGATGGTAATTATTGGTTCTAGAGGGTAAAGTTACGAGATGGTTAAAAGGGAAAGGTGGTAGCAGAATGTAAACCATGTTCCACATGGAAAATTGCAGTGAATTCCACGGAGAAAAGTAGTTTGGGAAAAACCGCTTGATGAGGGATTTGGAAAGGACCGTTGTATAAAGGTAAAGTTGACTTGGTTTAAAAAATCATTTCATTTGTTTGTTGTGGAATAAAGGAAGGAGACAGTCCGCCATCTTTCCATAGTACACTTTTGCGTGTTTACTATCATAGGTAAGCCTTAAAACACTTACACTTAGTTCAACAAGTTGTTGCCATTGTTCGTTATGGAAAAGGAACATGGTTTAGGAGTTTTATACAGGGTTTTGGATGAAAGGGAGGAATTTGTTGTTGATAGGGAAAGAAATGTATGTGACCCTATTTTATCAGTTGGAAATGTATCCGTCTCGAAAGAGTGGTTGTGGAAGTGTAATTTGCAGGGAAATGATGTTCTTAATATCTGCAGTTCTTTTTCATATTATTTTTCTATTGAGCAAACCTTACCATTTCCTGAATTTGTTGAATGGTGTGAAAATAGTTATTCCCCCTCCAAAAGAGTTATCACGAGTCATACCACGTCCAAAATACTTTGTAAGGTTGATGCAAAAGCCGTTCGCGGAATACTAAACCTACCTGATAATTTCCTGATAATAGTGAGTCTTTGAATGAGTCGGTCTTAGTTGAAATGTATAAAATTTGTGAAACCAAAGTTAGATGCCAATTTTTGTCCAGTATTCTGAAATATGGTTAGTCATTAGAAGGACTTTTTTTTCCATATAATGTTGACATTTTCAAAAAGAGGTACAGATGGTTATGTCTTTAGTTAGCCAAATTCTAGGTTTAGATGATCATATTCATATTAGCGACATCATTTTAGGTTTCTTATTGAGAATAAGTTCAATTGAGCCTGAGTCCCATTTAATCCATTGTTTCAATGTGGATGAGTATTTGGCTGAAGTTATCCATGTCTAATTGGTTGAATTTTCCAAAGTCAGGTCTTTTAAATATCAGTCATGCCTATTGAATATGTTGTTGTGTTCAAATGTGTCAAAATTGCAATTCCTGTCCACCATTTTCTCTCTGGATCTTCCAAAACAAATCAATATGTTTGAGTTTGTAAATATAATTATGGCTGAGATGTATAAGTTGATGTTTGATGATGTATTACCAAGGGTGTTAGAAGAAATGAAACTCAAGCTACAATCTTCCTCAGAGGACATAATAGGAGACTGGTTCTTATATAAATATTTTACTATTTTGAGGGTGTATCGATTCACTGGGGATCCATACAAGCTACCTGTTTTTCTAACTCCAAGATTATTTGCACTTGAGTTTATGAGGCAAATATTCTATGCAAAAGAAGAGCATTTCAGGGCATTCAAAAAGGATTCAAATGTTAAGTTTCCTCTTAAAGTTGGTCCATTTATTTTAAAAAACAAAAGCTGTTGGTTATAGAAAATTTATTAGAAGTTATGGATTTCCAAAAGGATCAAATAATTAATTACGATCCACACCACCTAATTTCTCGGACAAAGCAGTCAAACAAAAATAAATCGTTCAATCATCAAGTTGTTGGAGGTTTAGATAAAATAGCCAATTTGTGTCATTTTGAAGAAAGCTCAGGAATTGATGAGAGTAGGAGCAATGAGTTGATTGCAGCAGTTCAAGCACCTAATAATCCTAGCATTTTGAGGAAGAGGAGTCTTTCTGAGACTGAGAGTATGGATGTGGGTGAAAAAATTTCATATAAAAAGATCAAAACATACTCTCAGGATGATCAAGTTTCAAAAGAAATAATTTCAAAGGATTCAAAGAAAATGGTTTTGTTCCTAAAGAAATATGTGCAGATACATCAGTGTTCCTTTGAAGGAGAAGGTAGTGCAAAGCCCAATTCATATTTCAAAAGCAGAGCTGGTTTAGTGTCAAGTTGTGCTGAAAAACAAATGCAGTCATCAGAGGAAGCCATAAATTTGACTCATCGAGTTAGAAGTGTAATGAATCAAAAGGCATCGTTGATTTATACTCGAGATGTGGAGAGGAATACCTTGAAGTTTTTTTTGTTTAATGATAAAAAAGTATCTGAGATGGAAGTGAAGTTAGATAAAATTAGTGTTCCTGATAAGATATAGCTCCATAAGCAGACTGGAGATTTTATCGATTCTGATTTATTACATACTATTATGAAAGTTAACAAATTGCAGGTCCTTGTAGATAAAATGGAAGTCCAATTGAAGCATGAGAAAGTAGAAAAGAAAGAAAATATGATCCAGATTAAGAAGTTACAGGGGGATGTTGTAAGCTTAGGAAGCGGACCAGGAAATGTACAGGAAACCAAAAAGCTTTTAAAAGAAAAGGACAATACCATCTTGGTATTGAAAAAGAAGCTTAAAATCCCAAATACTGAACATGCTCAGTCCCTAGAATTATTTACATTGCAGGAAGAAAAAGATAAATTTTATCAAGAGATGATGGATTACAGAGGAAAAGCATTGAAACTACAAGAGGAGAAAAACAGATGCAAAGTGGAAAGAGTTGAATTGATGACCCAGATTTCCAAGTTAAAAAAGGATCAGAATGACGAAAAGGAAATTATGGAAGAGTTGATGAGTCAAACTCCTATTGACAAAGATTTATCTCTTGTGAACATTGAAAAATCATTAAGTGAATTTTCTACAGATGATCTGTTAGTTCCTATGTCACACGTAAGTTTGAAGGATGTGGAAATCGAATAATTAAAGGAAGAAAATGAGAATATTAAATAATAATTGGCTAGAATCATTGAAGAGAAGAATAAAACATTAAATGATAAAATCCAGTTACAGAAAATTTTAATGAGTTGAAGGAAAGAAGTATAGGAAAAACTCCTCTACAAGGAGCTAAAAATTTAATTTGGGATACATTATCTGTGGAAATCACTAAGTTTAGACACTATTTAAATTTTATTGATGATCAAAGCGCATTAGTCAATTTAGCTACTCAAAGACTAAAGTTGGAAAATGAGACCATGAAAAAGAAGCCTCTAAATACAACTTAGAATGCTTTAATTTTTTTGAATTCTCTAACGTATAAAAAGTTGCAAGACATCGGAATTAAGAAATTTATTAAGAAACATTAGCTCATGAAGGTGGTACATGATAAAGCAAATACATTGTCTTTCTAGATAAGGGATTTCAAGCTTGCTTTCAAGGATCCATTTGAAGATGGCCTCCCTGCTTTCTGGGATGATGAAGGAAGATTATTTTCTCAGGAACATTATCACAGTCTGCTAGTACAAAATCGCATGGACCATTCCAAGTTTGAATATTTTGGTTAAAGGGATGACTGGAAAGATCATTGTAGAAAAATTGACAGAGGATTTCGAAGTATTGCTAAAGTTTTTAATCATTAGAAGAGGATTGCCAATAGTATCTTATGAAGCCTATGTGGATCTGGAGGTATCCATTAGAGAAATGACAGAATATGACACACCAAATACGGAACAATAGAGGATCGTGGAAAGATTCGGGAACACCAAGTATATACTTCATCCTTGAAATCAGGTGCCGCACATTGTGGAGCTGCTCATTCAGGATACCCTGCAGTCACTAAGTTGATTATAATCAAATGATCTATTATTAGAATCGAAGCATGTAATTTTATTCCTAGTTGTTAGGGATACAGTTACAAAAAACTTTGATTGACAGATTATTCGGTTATTGATCTTCTTGGGAAGAAGTTATCCTTGTATATATTTGAATTTATTGATGTATTAGGGGTTGGAAACCATATGTTTTAGACTGATATTTTTGAGAACTTATGATTTTTTAATGAAATAACAAATCTGAAATGTGGGTGAATCTTCAGATATTCCTGTGTCATTTATGTTACAATCTGTGCCTTCTTTTCATGTGATTGTCTTCTTAGTGTTTACTTTCCATTTTGTTTTCTTCATATCTAAAACATAGTATTGAATAGTTTCAGAATTCATACTTGTTATGCTCTGGCTATTGTCTCAGATATTTCACAAATATTTCTACTAAAGTTTATATGGAACTCATCCTCTGATGCTCTATATTGATGGATTGTTCATGTTTCTTTCTTATTCACCTGAAAATCAATGAATGACTATGATTTAATGGTTATCTTTCCTTTGTTGATATCCCATGTATGAAATCTTTGTATTATCTTTATCTATTTGACTCCATTACCCGTTGGTATATGTGTTTTTCCAACCATCTACTTGATTTAAAATATCGATTTCATATATCTGGCCTAGTTAAATTTATATGTGAGAGATCCCTCTCTAGAAAGAAAATCCAGTTTCTTTCTGAAGTGGTTTTTGCTATTACCTTGAGATTACCTTCCACAACCTTTGGTATATTTGAGTGCTAACACCCTATCTCATATATTAGTGTTTAAAGCCAAGTGAGGGATGCAAGTTTGGGATTTTTGGGGTTTAAAACCAAGCAATCGATGCAAGTTTGTGTTTTTTAAGGTGGAAATTGCTTCTGTCTAGCTCCAAGAGGATTACAATTGGCCTGAATTCGTTAGGCCCACAAGCGACTTGTTTTTATCAATATTATGGCCCTTAAAAATATGAATCATTAATTAGAACTATTTTTCATTTGGCTAAGTGCATACTCTTATTTCATGATCACCCACGACTTGCAACTGGAATTTTACCTAATGAGTAGATTGATATTGCACTGCTGAAATACAACAAAGTAGAAATGTCAAAAACATCTGTTAACAAAAAAAAAATTGCAACTGTTAGATGAGATACACAACTAAATTTAGAAACCATCAAATACCATTTAATGGATCATCTATGACTTCAAAATTATGGATCACTTCAAAAAGATATGAAAATGTATTAATCAATCAACGCCTTGCAATCATTTTACTCCAACTTCACTTGAAAAATCGATTCATCCTACATAACTAGAAGTAATCTTGGCAGTGTTGAGAAACACCTTCAAAATAACTCTCTCTGCACTATTTCTCCAGGAAGATGAGACCATCCATAGAATCCAATCAACATGATCATGACTTCCTTTACATTATTGGGATACAAGGCTTCTGCCTTAATATTTGAACAAGTAATCACGTATCTCTAGCAGTAAGCGTTAACAAATTAAGTGCACAAAGACAATTTGAGAGACTACCTGAATGGGATGCAATCTCATGGAAGCAAATGAATGTAGGATCAAATTCCAAAAATGGATACGATGAGGATGTCACTCTTAACATGTTTATCAACATAGTGTTGGAAAATATGAATCCATATGGGGTTTTGTTTACCAATGTTCTCAATGCTTGCACAATTCTAACATATTTGGGATGTGAAAAATAGGTTTATACGTATATAATTAAAAGTGAGAATTTATGTTAAATGACTAAACCAAATATTATTTTAACCAAAAACAATTTTTATTACCAAAAAAATAACATTAATAGAAGGTTGTTCAAGCTTAATGGTTATCGGATGGTGGGTAAATATCCATAACAAATAAACCAAAATATATCGTCACCATGCAATTCATGGTCAAACGATAACAAGCATAGGCCATTATAACAAAATCTCAATACATACATGCTTGATATGTCGATATTTCGAATCAGAGATGGTTACATACCTTGCAAGAGTATTCTCGAAATTTCCAAATTAATACTGAGATTTGTGACTAAGGTTAGATTAAGTGCCAATTTTCGTCCTCGTAAGCCTTGCTTCTTTGTTTTTACCAAAATATTCTGGAGAAAGCATGCATAATTATTCCATTCTTACTTATGTTCATGTGAGTAAGGACAATGATGTGAAACTAATTTCCTATAAAATTATTATCACACAAAATGTAGTCGTTGCTAGTAATTTTCAAGAAAACTATTCTCACATAGGATTTAGTAGTTGCCACTTATAAAGGCTATAGCCATAGCCAATGAAAACTATTAACTGAAACCCCTAATTAAAATTAGGAGGCAGCCATGTGTTCAAAATCCTGTACTGTTTAGTTTGTTGGCAAAAATCCAAGGCGAAAGTTGCCGATTTATCAAAGGGAAAGCTACTGAGGTTGTTGTGAAATGTTTGAAGTTTCATTTTTGTTATCCCCAGATGTGTTAGTAACGTTGTTACTATTAGAATAACTTTCCTTAGGTTTTCTGGTCTCTTTGGGTATACCTCTGTAAGGTGGTATTGAGGCTCGATGTGTAAAAACACTTGAATTTCCACCAAGTATTAAGTACAACAAAGTAACAATGTCTACCTGGTGGGTAAACTTTAATATCTTAATGATAGGAATTTTGAAGATGTTCAAACAATCTATTGACAATAGGTTGAATCTAAATGAAATTTTCATTTCCCGTCATTCTAAGTTTCATACACCATGATATGCCATCCTCAATATAATGCCATCATACATAATGACAACATACGATAAAATCTACATAACACTATAGAAAATTATTCTTAACATAAATATTAGATATTTTTGAAACAATATCATTAAATAAACATGAAACATAAATAAAAAATAAAAAATAAAAAACAAACATAATATACAAAACAAATATAATAAATAAACTTGCCATTGAAAAAAACATCATAATATTTAATCTAGCATAGATACCCCTACATGCATACCCACAAAACTAAACTTGGATTCTATATAACACATGTTTTTTCGAAATGAAAAGACGAAAGAATACATAATACAGAAAACAAGTATAAAAAATATAATAAAAATACTTCATAATATTTTCTACCCTTCATAACCCGACGCACATTTGTTTTTGACAATGTGCAACCATTTTTCAAGTTTTAGTTTTAAAACGCATTATGCTTTATTCCAAACATCTTAGTATTTGAATGGTTTGTTTCATTACATGAAAAATGACAAGAGTGGGAGAAAGGAGGAACATATTAGGAATTTTTTTCAAGCACATGAAGGAGAGAAATAAGGCTCACAAATAAACAGGGATGGCATATTACAATAAGGGTAGACGAGGGATGATATGTTATCGTTTGAAAATATATTGTTGTAAGAAAAAAAAGGCATTCAACCCAATAGAGGTCTAAATCATTTTCTTTTTCTTTTTATAAGCTTCTTCAAGGTTTTTCAATACATACATAATGAAATAATATAGAACATAGTGATCTTATTAATTAGATAATTGTTTTGTAGATACCAAGGGACCATGGGTAGACGATCTATTACTAAGCCAATTGGATCATGGTTAAAAAACTTTTGTTGAAGATGGAAACAAAAAGTTTAACAAATTAGAAGGTTGGTTTATAAATACATAACCAATGGTTTAGAGCTAGATAACTTTTGTTCGAAATTAGTTTATTGTGAATTAATAATTAATATGACATTATTAAATTTATATAGAAAAAGTTAATTATTTAAAATAACTATTATTATATTCTTTCTTTATCGAATCCAAGATTTGCAAAAACCAAGGTATCCTTCTCTCAAATATTTCTTTGTTGCATGCCAAACAAAACCCACATAAAACTAAGTACGAAATAGGAATGTATGGTCTAAACCCAAGTGTCTAAAAGAACATTTTGAGGTACTCGTCTACCATTGGGCCTAACCGTATCTCTTTTAAATTAAAATGTGATTCCACTTTTCCCCGTACTTATTTCACAAATTAATTTGTTATATGGTAATAGCAATGGTATACTATTTGGAGTTAAACTCTCCCACATCTATGTGGAGAAAAAAAAACGAATTTTAATTATGAACATTGAGTATTTTTTCATTATATTAATATTGTTATTATGTTATGGACATGATGAAATTATTTATCAAATAAATAATATAAATATTGTTTTGAGAATATTTGTTTCAGTAAATGAGCTATAACAACAATATGATTTTTCTTTCTAAAAACACTTTAGTGAATTATTGAATTTTCAACATGGATTAGTGCCAAATTGATTTACATAACGAGCTATATTTACATGGTCAATATATTTATTAATAAAATAATCTTAAAAAAATGTCTTAATAATTATGTTTGAGTTTTTCTTAAATAGAAACTCATTTACATAGCTAGCTTTAATAATATGATGGATATATTTAAAAAATAATAATATAAAAAATGTTTTAAGAATTATGTTTTTGTCTAGATTTAAATTAAAACAAGTGGAATAAGCAACAAAGTTGCTTAGTACCTGCCTCTTAAGAAGAAATTGAAAATATATAACAATAGGATAATTTTGCTATAAAAATATATGATAAAACAAATATAATTACAATTTGAAAGAAATTAAAACAAAAATGAATTAAAAATTGTCCATTTAAATACGATATAGATTATTGCAATGTAGCATAAAACAAGCATATTCAAGCTTCCTTACATCTAGTAATATTCTTGACTTACGTTATAAAAATATGCAAGTTTCTTTATAGAGTAGCATAAATAGGAAATGAGAAATAATAACTTATAAAACTATAAATTAATATATTGTTGTGAAAATAGTTTATCCTACCCATCGGTACCTCCTTTCTCCTCTAACATATTATAATTTAAAAGAAAATTATAAAACTTGTAATTCAACACGTGATGTTCCACATCAATCCATTACATAAGGATAGTGGAATTTAAAGTAACGTTTTGAATGATTAAGATGCTAGTTTCTAAGCATATATTGTAATCTAGTGTGGTTAATAATTTGGAAGAATATCCAAGTTTATATTAGAGGGTGCACTTTGCTTCTAAAAGTGGGATGGTTATTATTTGGTATAAACCCATCACATAATTTATAAGTGGAATAGGTATTATGTGGCATAACCCATCACCATATATAAAATTTTGGCTCGGTTCTATTATTTGGTTATAATTTACAAGTGGAATAGGTATTATGTGGCATAACCCATCCCCATATATATATATAAAATTTTGGCACGGTTCTATTATTTGGTATAATACCCATCACATGATTTATAAGTGGAATAGGTATTATGTGGTATATAACCCATCGCCATATATATAAAATTTTTGGCACGGTTCAAACATCTACGGTTGCATGCTATTGAAAAGATGCTCAATATCTTAGGGGATGTGATATAACTTTTGTACTTTCTTATCTACTTACTATTATTGAAAGAGTTTTATGTTGCGAAATTTTACTGATCTTGCCAGCGATATACTTAAAAGCTCGCATTACAAAACCCATCATCAATGCCTACTATGGTGACGGCAACGTTCAATCCATATGTTGATCATGAATATAACGGGGAATTTGTGGGGTCATTCTGTTAGGGACCTTATTATTACTGGGATCCAAATTTTCTTTATGACATAACATGCAATGCCTTGCGTCTCTTGTAACCATGATATCGAATTTTTATGGCAGACCGCTCACAATGTGGAGAGAGGAAACCATAATTTAACGTATCTAAAATCCAGAGAGTGACCTGGTAAATAAATTAATTTAACATGCACAATATGTAATCCATGCACGTTAATTAATTAAACAGATGTTTTAATTTTAATTAAAACACAAAAGCCCTCGCCGTTTCTGCTTCTCTATTCAGTATTTTAGAGTGTTTCTTAGCGAAACAAAATTAATGTTAGATGCGTTCGAATGCCCGAGTTTAAAAAATAAGAGAAAAAAAACAGTATACACATGGATGGTTGCATAAAATAATATCCAGCCTGCTATATTCACAAATTGGCCTGAAGCCAAGATAAGGAAACAAGGGAAAAAACAACACAGTATTCCCAATGCATTAAAATACCCTGTAAAACCGCTACTGAGATATTAAAAGATCCTGTAAAGTTCGAACATAAAGAAAATCGGCTAGTTAAGATCGGATTCCGAAGCGAATACTACCAGAATTACAGCCAATCTCTAGGGCCTCCAAGAAAGAAACGATATCTGCAAAACATGCTAAGAAAAGTAAGAGTTCTAGCCCAAAGCAATTGGAAACGTGTCTGGATTGTTTCTCTATGGTTGTTAATCCGTGTTGGACTTTTCCTTTGGAAATTTTTTCAGTACCGGCAAAGGTCCGGGTTTGATGTCATGGGATATTGTGTGTGTACTGCGAAAGGCGCTGCCGAAACTTTAAAGTTTAATATGGCGCTCATTCTTTTCCCAGTCTGCAGAAACACCATTACATGGCTTCGTTCCACCTGGCTCAGCTCCGTCGTTCCTTTCAACGACAATATTAATTTCCATAAGGTAAAATGAAATGATTTGACGTGAATTTGAGGCCAAATTACTATTTTGTTCTGACAAATTGAAATTGTTTGCGTTGTTCCAGTGGTTGGAGTAATTCTCCATGGAGGAACTCACCTTGGCTGCGACTTTCCAAGAATTGTGAAGGCAGATCATTACACATTTCAGCAGACAATAGCAATGGACTTCCACTGGAAGCAACCTTCCTACACAGACATCATCTTGACAACAGAAGTCATATCCAGAATTTCCATGTTTTTTCTGATGGCTATAGCCTTTTTATTGGGCACTCGTATATCTAGACCGAATCTTCTCACTTTGCCATGGCCTCTACACAGACTAACAGGATTTAATGCATTCTGGTATTCGCACCATTTGTTCGTTATGGTCT
>LPNX010303937.1:131698-144198 GCA_001517045.1 Pseudotsuga menziesii
TATTTTAGATGGTATTGGGTGATCTATGGTATTTATCATGCTATAAGATTTCAAAATAAGATTAAAGAGGAGGAAACACCTTAATTGGGGGGCATGCTTATTTAACTTGATCTCTTGGAGACTTGTTTTCTAATCCATAGTTTTCATTTGGGTTGGAAATATCCATCCATCATTATCGTTTATTTTTGTTGGTGAAACATCCTGGCACTCTATCTAGACACACAAGGGAATACAATCCAATTTTTCTATAGAATTTCACTTTGTATTTTATCTGCACATTTGGTCATTATGATCGTTACAGTTGATTTACCACACATGGTTGATCACACATTTATGGCCTTTCCTATCCCTCTGCAGACTCTTTGGACCCCATGGACCAATATTGTACCTTTGATGTTTCCAATATCATCCCTAAAAACACGTATTATTTGTTGTTCACGACTTTTAATCCCTTTTTTGCGTATATTCATGGATATTGGACTTAAACCCACATACATCGGGATGTGTGCATAAATCCAAATGTTTTTAGAGTTTTCCTTGATGTGGATCTAAATCACTTGTCTCTTGGCCTTCCATATGCCTCGAGATCACTCAGATTTGACCCTCCATTTCCCCATTAGAGTACTATATAAGGAACCCCTTGGATACATTAAAGAGGAGGAATTGAAGAGCAAGAGAACTATAGTCCATTGTTGTCGTAGCTTGTTTGTACTTGAGTCTACATCCCTTTGTCCCTTGGAGCATTTTATGTTCTTCCCAAGCTTGCATTTTATTGTGAGCTTTCTATCGAGAGATGGAGGATTGAGGTGGTGGAGGCCCAGGTGGAAAACTCGGTTTCTCTGGTTCGCAGACGTGCCAACAGAGGTTGTCACTGATGTAATGTCTAATTTTATCAATAGAAATATATTTTCCTATCCAGTGATGTGCATTTACAAGAATATTGAATCCATGGATGTGTTTAATTGCTTATACATTATTGATTATATATGCTAGAGTAGATCTAACATCATATTATATAGCATGCTTGTCTTGTTTGCTGTTATTGAGAGAAAATTTCTAACAAAAGCGGGATTGAAAAAATCTCAAGGAGGATCTACTTCAACCATCAGGAATAAGGTATGATTCGATATCCTTTAGTGTTAGATGTTTTATTTCTCTTGCATATTGGGAAGGGATTGATTTCTGTTGTTTCTCTATCTGTTGTGGTACACCCAAAACCATAGGAAGTTTATCTCCATAACAAGGATTTACTTGAAGATAATTTACAACAAGGCATGAATTCATCATTGATAAGGCCATGTATAAAGGAGGCTTTAAGGTTTGTGGTATATCAATCATCTAGTGGAGGAATCAGACCCCCTTTTGATAGATTGTAATGGTTGGAGAGGCCACACCTCATAACTATTGGGTCAATTTATTTCCTTGGGTAAAAGTGACCTCTTTCAATGATCAAGAATGATTAATAGAGGAATGAAAACATAGATAAAGGAATCATGACCAAGAATAGTAGATCGAAGGTCAAGAGGATTTTGGAAACTATGACTAGTAAGGATTTCTTAGGGATTTGAGGAGCAACAAACTCTTCTCTTTACATTTTCGTGAATTTAATAGAAGTCATGGAAGATATTTGGGATTAAACCTCTCCATTTTGCAAAATCATGAGGTTATTAGAAGGGTCGTCCTAATTTACTTGTAAAGAGTAGGTTCATGTCATGAGGATTGAGAAGGGGCCTTAAGGGTTGAGTCATGATATTAAAGGGAGGATTTCATTCATAGAGGGGTTGTAACTCTTGTTGGAAGGTTGAATCATTTGTAAGGGTTCAAGATGATGAAAGAAGAGATTGATCCCTTGGGATAGGTTGAGCTATTGAGGGACAACTGTAAGAACTGAAGAAGGATGATTTTTTTCAAGGGAGATCAAAATGGGGAAGGTCACTATCACTGTTGGATAATCGATCCATATATCAAGGGGGTGTCTAGTTAAATTTTAGGGACAATAAAGAAAGAAAAACACCATTGTAAACACTAGTTTAATGTGGTAAAACAGCATAAGGGGAAACATCCATGAAGTAAAACAATTCAATTTCATTAATCAAGAACATGGAGATTACATGATGAGACATTTAACATCTCATACTACCACACCAACTACGTATCCCAACCATGCACTATATACTTCAGAAAATAAGTTACATGAGTAAAACTACCATTGGCTATGCTAGTTATAAGAAACTTCTCGTAAAAAAAAATAATTTTGAGTTATTTTCCATTATTAACAATTTCCACCTTGACAACAAAATTCTAATACTTTTACAAAGACTATTAATCACATTTTTTTCAGACCAAGATAAGCTACACACCATAGTAGATTCTCTAATAACACTGGATTTGTAAACATATCTTCACAATTTTCTTGAGTATGAACCTTTTTCAGGTCAGGATCCACCTTCATCAATGGCTTGTCTTAAAAAATGACACTTTACATCGATATGTTTAGTATTGTTATGATAAACAAGATTTGTAGCCAAATGTATAGCACTTTGACTGTCACAGAAAACAAGCACATTGTTCTACAACCTTCCAATTGCTCTAAGTATACCTTTCATCCAAATCATCTCTTTGCAAGTATGTGAGGCAACAATGTATTCAACCTCTGTAGTGGATAAATAAATGTTTTTCTGAAGCTTTGACATCCAACTTATATCTCCACCTGCAAGAGTAAAGAAATAACATAAAGTAGACCTTCTCTTGTCTAAATCACCTATCAAATCTGAATCAACGAAACCGCATACCGAATCACTGTTATTATTAAAGGTGATACAATAATCACTTGTGCCTCTTGGGTATCGAAGCACCCATTTCACTGCATGCCAATGTTTTTTTCCAAGATTTTCCATGTCTTTACTAACAACACCTACTTCATGTGAAATATCAAGTCTAGTAAACAACATTGCATAAATTAAACATCCTACTACATTGGAATATGGTACATGAGACATATAATCATTTTCTTCAACACTACTAAGACATAAACCTGAAGAAAGCTTAAAATGGGAAGCCAAAGGAATATTCACAATATTACCTTATTCATTTTGAATCTTACAAGAATTTTCTCAATGTACTTATCCTGTGAAAAACTAATATTACCATTTCTTCTGTCTTTATGTATTTCAGTACCCAATATTTTTTTTGCAGCTCCAAGATGCTTCATATCAAAAGTCCTAGCCGTCTGATCCTTCAATCTGTTAATCTCATCCATGCTTTTACTCACAATAAGCATATAATCAACATACAACACTAAGATAATTAATATATCATTCAACCTTTTGAAGTATAAACAATGATCATATCCACTTCTAGTATAACCTTGACTCACCATGAAAGAATCAATTTTTTTGTACCATTTCCTAGGCAATGTTTTCAGTCCATACAATGATATATTAAACTTGCAAACTAATTTTCCTTTATGATGTTGCACAAAACCTTATGGTTGTTCCATAAAAATCTCCTCATCTAAATCTCCATGTAAGAAAGTTGTTTTAAAATCTAGTTTCTCTAACTCCAAATTGAGCAATACAACTAGTGCTAACACAATATGAACATATACAAGCTTGAAAACTAGTGAAAAAATCTCATGATAGTCAATACCTTCCATTTGAGAGTACCCTTTTGCAAGCAATATGGATTTTTATCTTTCTACCTTACCATCAATTCCTTTCTTCAACTTGAAGACCCACTTACATCCAACAATTTTTCAATCTTTTGGGAGTTCAACCAATTCCCAAGTCTTGCTTTTATCTAGAGAAACCATTTATTTTTGCATTTCCATATTCCACTTAGCATTTTCAACACAATCAATAGCGTCCTGAAAACAAGAAGGTTCTCCATCATTAGTAAATAAAACAGATGGAACAAAATCAGTATATCTATTAGGTGTGTGTTGTGGGGTTTCCGCATTTTCTTGAATTTATTCATCTTCTATGACTTCTTTCTCACCAGAAACTTCTTCTTTCTCCTTTGAGTCATGAGAAAATTGGTTCTATAACTGAACTAGTTGTTTTAATAATACATGTTCCTATTCCACACCTACTTTTACATTTTTTTATTTAAGAAGAGAATATTCATAAAAAAATACATCTCTTCTAATGACAATCTTATGGAAAGTTGGATCCCACAATCTATATCCTTTTGTTACATCATCATATCAAACAAGACTGCTCTTGTTTTATCTAGGATCTAACTTAAAACGTCGATTTTTAGGAGTAAGTGCATAAGATTCACAACTAAATATTTTTAAATTTGAAGACTCCTTACTCTCTCTAGAAGACTCCTATTCATACGCTCTACAACGCCATCTTGCTGAGGAGTGTATACATTTGTTTTATGTATTACGATCCCTTCTTCTTTGCAATATTTTTCAAACTCTAAAGAGTGAAACTCACCTCCATTGTCCACCCTTAAACATTTGATTGTCCTTCTAGTTCTTTTTCCCACCATAACTCTAAATTATTTAAATGTGTTAAACACATCATCTTTTATTTTTAAGATATAGACCCAAAATTTTCTTGAAAAATCATATATGACAATACATAATATGCTTCCCCCCCATAGGAAATAGTAGGAAATGAACCCCACAAATCAGAATGAATGTAATCAAGAACACATTTACTAACATGACTACCTACTTTGAGTTTTTCTCTACACTACTTTCCAAATATACAATGTCTACAAAACATCAAATTCATAATTTTTATATTTGGAAGCAATTTACGATTCATTCATACCTAAATTCTTCTCTCACTTATATGACTAAGATGTTATTTCCATAATTGAGTGGATCCTAACACCTCTTCAGATACTAAGGCTATATCATTAACTTGAGTTCTTCCAACCAATTTGTAAAGATTTTTGGTTTTATGTGCCTTCATGACCACTAAAGAACTCTTCAATAATTTTAGCATTCCACTTAAACCTGTAAACTTATGACCACAAGAATCCAACACACTCAAAAAAAAAAAAAAATCTTTTATTCAGCAACATGTCTAACATTTGTTAGTGTTCTTATAACTTCCTTAAACATTTTAATTTTAGCACATGTTTACATGATGATTTTCTATGATGATTGTTTTATTCACTATCTTAACCCATTAAAGTATGCACTAGAAATTCTTTGTTTCTCTATGACATTGTACTTTCTGTATTATATGAGGATGGATTTGAAACATAAATGTGATTTAGAGTTCACCTTCTAGTACTTTCCTTTTGAATATAAAGACTAAAATAATTTGCATTCCTTTTGGCTCTCATCTATTTCTTGATATAGTGTTCCATTCCACAACGTAATCCATCACATAGCGCACCCCTAGATAATCCTATCATTGATGCATGCAGCATACTTATGGGTGAGTGCACAAAGTTTAAGGGCCTTTTAGATGCAATGGTGGAGTGAATTCAATCACTCCTGATCCAAAAAAGTGAAATCATCCCAAGCAATCCCGAACCTGCCAAGCCTAGTCCCAAGGCTACCAACATGCATGCCAATTAGGATAGTAAACCAAATCGTGCCTACGTTTCTTTTAAGAAAATCACGCTTCTATTTTAGAGAATAAAATCGTGCCCCCGTTTTGGAAAACCTATTTTTTATTTTAAAACAGATCGAGCCCATCTTTTTCACCACATCGCAGGGCTGTTGGACTTGGACGGAGCAAATCTCGACTGAGCGAACGCGTTTTTGGGTGTGTTAAATCCATCCATCTCCACCTTTGGATCAACCTCCTCTTTGTGAGGTATTTTCCTCATTTCTTCTCATGTTTTTTTCTCTAAGTTCATCAATTTATTTGCCCTAATTTTTGAAACTAAACCAAAATAACTTAATTTATGGCCAATGGAAACAAAAACCCCAATGGAATTGGCCAATGGAAACCAAAACCCCAATGGAATTGGCCAATGGAAACCAAACCACCAATTTAATCATAAAAATTAAATAATTTTGATTATTTACCAAAATTTATACCCAAAATTCACATGCCCAATGGAAACCAAAACCCCAATTAACTCATAAAAAACAAACGAACTTCACTATTTGCATATATGTATATTCGCAAGCATCATTGTGAATCCAAACCAAAATTAACAAATGTGCAATGTTTGTCAATTATATTGCAAGCTTGCATACAACTAAAAAAATCAAGTAGAATTCATATAATCCCTAAAATACATAAACAAACATGGTAAATCTCTTGCCTCTATCTGAAATATCGAAGTTGGTCTTCCAAGAACATCAATAAACACCTTATAGTTTTGATGAAACTTCCTAATCCAAGTGTTAAAATAAGGTATAGAAGCTTCCCATGCTTTTAACAAATATTTCCTCTTGAATGAAGGGTACTTTTTGGTTAAGTTCAAGACAACAAAGTTCAACAATAGACTCTACGAACATGAAGATACATAGGTAGGTTGATTTGTTTGATTAAACATGCCAATCACATACTATCATACATGATATAATCCAGTGGAAACCTTGCAACCATAAAATTCACTATACACAATTGTGCATTTAAAGTATCTCATGGGTATATATAAAGAGGGCATATAACTAAAATAACATCAAGTGGAATCCATAAATGGCCCAAATTAAATATAAACAAAGATGTGCTAAATAGACTTTGGAGTCCAAAAAAATCACCCTATAACAAATAATTACATATCTAACAAAATTGTTTCCTATACCAGGATTTGATTCATCAATAGCACATTATGCCGCCTATTCTAGGGTCTAGTTGTTGCCTCTACCTGCAATCTGGGAGACGGTCCTGCAAAGGCATTAGTCAGCACCTCACAATTTCAATGAAACTTCATAATCCAGGCCTTAAAATATTCTAGAGGATCTTTGCAATCAACATATGCACTCAAGACACTTTATGTACACCTGCATACTTAAAAATTGGAATTAATGCTTGAATTTAGGACATAAATATGAAATGAAAAAATGTTAAATGTTTATTCTTTACTGTAAAATTCAATATCAATTTTTAAATTTACATGATAGATTTAGTTTATGTTGTTATTTGTCATACATTAGTTATACAGTTTTTAGTGCTTAGAGATGTCATTATATCATGTGTTTATATTTATAATGATATTTTATTTGTATTTATGATTGCAGTGGCTACTATGGGTAACAATGAGGAGATAGTGAGGGTTATTGGCCATCTGATAGAGATTGGTTCTGCTTGGAGGGGGGGATATGAGCTATGTCATTCCTTGTCAGATTCTTTGTTGTATATTGTTGATACAATCGCAAGATATAATGATGCTTTGTATAGCATCACATCATACAGGAAGTGGAAAAGACAACAATACGCTGATGGGTTGAGCTACAATGAGGTAAAAAAGCTCAGAATAACAAAACAGCACATCTATACATTGTTTAGACTTCTTGGGACAGATGAAATTCCCAAGATCAACAGGCCACATATTTCTATTGAGTGGTGCACCTTTCCACCCATCAGAGACGATTGGATGGATAGGTGGTACATGGTTTTTGACATTCCCCCTCACAACAATAGGGAAGTACCCTTGTACTTCCTCTGAAAGTTGTATGCAAAGTTTGTGATGGGGAAACATGTCAACTATTTTGACATGTTGGGATTCTAGGGAGTTGGTCGGGGGATGCCCCAACACCAACCTAATGCTAGTTATAGAAATGCCAATCCACAGATACCTGAACCCCATTCCTAGCTACCGAGGGTAGACATCCCTCCTGCACATGACATGGTTTCCCAGACACAGGAGGAAGTTTTTACTCTATCTGAGATGGTATCTCAACACATGACCACTATTGACCAGAGAGCGCCCTCTTCCTCTGCTAGGGTACAACCACCATCTTTTGGTGGTAGAGGGACATCTATTGATGGGGATAGGACATCCCATGTGCCTCAGAGTGAGCCACACATCTTCACATTGTGTGGGGGGGCCTATTATGGTCCTAGACCAAGACATGGAACCACTATGATGACTGGTGGTCAGGTAAGGACATTGTTAAAACTCAATTATTGTTCAATTTTTAATTTTTCTATACTGTATGTAACATATTAAAATATTCGTAATATATGCAATATTTACTCTTGCAGGAGATTGATGCCTCTCATAGGGGTGGTACTGCACTCGGTGTGGTTGTACCTGAGGCTCAAACAACCACCATTGAGGTGATATTTAAACATTTTTCATTTTGTTAATGCATGTGCTAGTCTTGATTAATTTGTTAAATTGTCTAATATTTACAATTTTTGAAGTCCGAGGAACCCCATTTAGAACGTGATGCTCAATACATTGATATCAATTACATAGTCCAAGGTGGAATTTACGATTACTTGAAGAATGTAAGTACATGGGTTATGAATGAATCTTTTTCGAATTATTTAAATTTCTTACTATACACTCATTTATAGATAGCTAATATTTATAATTTTTAAACTTGCAGATGCTATTAGCATCTGAAGAGGGGCAAGAAATTGATGGAAGAGGTCACTCCCATGGGGGAGATATGTCCTAGGAAGGGGTAAGTATATTACAACATGTTATTTTTTTTTTACATATTATTCCATCCATTCAACTCCATGTTTAACTATAGTAACACTTTATGACTGCAGACATCATCACAAATCCCTGCACTGCCTCTTTGGTTTGGATCTCCCCGTAGTCCAAATGTAGATAAGGGGGATTTTTACACCAGATGACCCTCTTCCTTGAATAGAGTGGGTGTGCATGAGGATAAACCTAATCATCCCATGGTAATGTACACACTTCCAATGGTAGTTGTTGGTTAGCTATGAATTCACTTCACAAGTATCTTTTCTTAAATTTATTTTCGCATGTTTACAACATCGGGATGTAGAGTCATCCGTGCCAAACCTTAGTGGGGTTGTTGATGCTGCAGTCAATGCTTCATCTACAATAGGGATAAGTCACATTGAGGTACATCTACTTGAATATTTGTAATTGTACATTTCATTTGTATTGTTTATGGACATGCACAATGTCTAACTATTTTATCATTTGGTGAATGTAGCCACACCCTGGTCCATTAGTGCACACAACTGTGGTTGATGTTCAACCTACGGCTCCTCTTACTACTAAATAATCCCATCATAATCCCCTAGAAATGGTTTTTTTGGGTGAGATGTTCATTTTTTACATAATTGATTAGTACTTTCTCATTCATGTACATGTTGATAATTCTTGAGATAATTGACATACTTTTTTTATTTGTAGAGAAGCATTACAGAGAGACTCTCTGCAAGAAGGAGGACACTAGAGGCACCTATACCCCTAACACCAGAGTCACCTATACCCCCGACGGATGCAGTGAGTCTTTTTTATTTATTTACAATTGAGTCATATTTTAAATTTTCAAACTTTGTTATTGCTGGACAATACTAGTTCAGTTACCTGATCAAGAAATGTTGTCATTGATTTGCAGTCATTAGAGATGTACAGTGGTCATAGATAGAGGCGACAAGCATCAGGATCTGGGAAAAAAAATAGAGTTAGATTTTTTATGTGTTAGTCCAGGACAAATATGTATTTTTATGTACAATCCAAAGTTAGAGTATAGGGGCACAGTCCAGAATAGATGTACTTTTGTTTGCACATGCACATCAAATATGTTTTTGATACATGTATATTGACAGGCCATAGATGGGCCTTCTATTTTTGTATTATAACTTTCATGATATAAAAAGTATTTCATATCAAGGCTCTTGATATCTTAATGGTCATTCTTTTAAGTGTGATTATACACGTGTGGCCAATAATGTTTCTATGTGTAATGTTCCCAATTTTTTATAGATTTTATGATTGCATAGAACTATTAGTAATAAATTTGAGAACAAAGCACAATTAGAATATCATGTAATGACAAAAATGTACATTTTAATTGTTTTTTACCACAATCCAATTGCATATACAATGTTAAATTGTATTCACAAAGATGGAACATACGTAATACACATAAGCACCTAGCACAACTAAGCAACTGATGCAACTAAGTGGAATACAAAAGCACCTTACCCCCACATAACAACCTAACAAACTTTTAAAGGATTCATGAAGTTGACACACCTAAGTGATGGACCTGTGTGGTCTACATAAATAAAATTAGTGTTTCGCATGATGTCTTTCATCTAATGAATACATGGGATACACATCAAACCTAAAAGTATCCCAGTATTATAAGGTTGATTCAAAATAATGGTCATGACTATATCCTGCACATTATTTTATCATTTTGTTAATGTACATGGCATTTGATGAATGGCCTCGGGTAAGAACTTTGAAAGAGACTAAAGTTATGTGTGATTTTATTCTAGTTTAAATTGATTAGAGAAATACTATTCTAAATCTTGTTTTACAAATTTATGTTTATGGAGTATTATTTGAAGCATTCGTAGTGTGAATATATATATATATATATTCTAATAATGGAATAGTAGGTTCGCCACTTGTTTCTAAACATAAAAATGTTCCATTACATGGTTACTGACGTAATGGTGTTGTCTCCTCCTACACTTCATCATACAAATGCTCACATTTATTGGACGACCTAGCTAAATTAATATGGGAAACAACCTTTTTTCGAGTTTTCAGTCCCACAAATGATATGAGATCCTAAGATCAATTCACCTCCACATAGAGATTGACAACTCTTTTCGCCTTTATTAAAAAGAAAATGAAGAATATTTCTTTCTTGACAATGATGGGAAATAAGTCAGGTTCAACACCTCACAATAGGTAACATAATTATCGACACCTGCACATGGAATAATAGTTTGCAACAATTATTTTTTCAAAAGGGGAAGATCTACAATCACCTTTAAGCTAACCTCTATGTGCGAAAATTTCACATTCACTTACTTAGCAAAACCCTAGTTTCTAAAATTGACCAAAAAAATGATCCATTGTCCATGGACCTAGAGTAGAGGGCCACCCTATAACTATCCCAATGTCTTGAATCCAACGGAGTGAACAGTTTGTCGATCCAAGCAACGGTCATCATTCTATGGCATGTTGAATTTCACCTCCTACGGGCTTTCAAGGACACCTGTTGAGTCCCCAACTGGGGCATAGACTAGAAACCTTGCATCAAAAAGGGATTTCGGTGGATCGTGCAAGTGTGTTTGGGAACTTTCCATGTGGGAACACTAGCCACACATTCACGGTCAAGGAATTTGCAAAGTCAACCCCTATGTGCAGAAATTGGACATTCACTTACTGAGAAAAACCCTAGTTTCCAAAATTGACTGAAAAAATGATCCCTTTTCCATGGACCTATATTAGATGGCCACCCTAGCACTATCCAGATGTCCTAAATCCAATGGAGCCAATGGTTCATCGATCCGAGCAACATTCATCATTCTATGGCACGTTGAATCCCACTTCCTACAGGATTTCAAGGACACATGTTGAATCCATAACTGGGGCATAGAATGGAAACCGTGCATCAAAAAGGGATTTTGGTGGGTCGTGCAAGTGTGTTTAGGCAGGTTCCATGTGGGAACAAGAGCCACACATTCACAATCGATTAATTTGCAAAGCCGACCCCTATGTGCAGAAATTGGACAGTCACTTACTAAGCATAATCCTAGTTTCCAAAATTGACCAAAAAAATCATCCCTTATCCATGGACTCATATTAGAGGGCCACCCTAGAACTATCTCAATTTCTAGAATCCAAAAGAGTTGACAGTTCATCGATCTAAGCAACAATCATCATTCTATTGCACGTTGAATCCCACTTCCTACAAGCTTGCATGGACACCTGTTGAATCCCTAACTGGGGCATAGACTAGAAACCCTGCATCAAAAAGGGCTTTCAGTGGGTTGTGCAAGCGTGTTTAGGCATGTTCCGTGTGGGAACTCTAGCCACATGTTCACGGTCGAGGAATTTGCAAAGCCGACCCCTATGTGCAGAAATTGGACATTCACTTATTGAGAAAAACCCTAGTTTCCAAAATTGACCGAAAAAAGATCCCTTTTCCATAAACCTAGATTAGATGGCCACCTTAGCACTATCCCAATGTCTTGAAGCCAATGAATTGATGGTTCGTCGATCTGAGCAATGATCATCATTCTATGGCAAGTTGAATCCCACCTCCTACTATCTTTCAGGGACACCTGTTGAATCCCTAACTGAAGCATAGAATTGAAACTATGCATCAAAAAGGGTTTTTGGTGGGTCGTGCAAGCGTGTTTAGGCATGTTCCATGTGGGAACTCTAGCCACATGTTCATGTTCGAGCAACATACAAATTTGACCCCCATATGCAAAAATTTCACATTCACTTACTGAGCAAAACCCTAGTTTCCAAAATTGACCGAAAAAACAATCCCTTGTCCATGGACCCATATTAGAGGGCCACCTTAGCATTATCCCAATGTCATGAATCCAATAAAGCTGAAGGTTCATCGATTTGGGAAACAATCATTATTCTATGGCACGTTG
>LPNX010303937.1:155090-175446 GCA_001517045.1 Pseudotsuga menziesii
TGAGGTTTGATCTCTTAGATAGTTAAAAAAAAATTAAAAAAATTATTTTTATTATTGGAAAAATAGTCATGCACTAGTACTATATGTTCTCTATATGTATACTAGCTTTCATAAGTTTATTCCATCATTTAGTCACTCAGACGTTCCACCCACAAAACCATACACCTTATAAATTTTCCCAAAAATAAAAAGTGGCCGTTAAAAAATATATAACTTTAGATAGTTAAAAATATTTTCAATAGAAAAAAATTATATATTTGGAAAGGTCATTCAATTTCCTACATTTCTTGTTTTTTACTCATCGCAAGATTCATTGTGTAAGTGTCTCAAAATATCCATGCAAGTTGATGAATGTTTGTTTTTTTAGTTTTCTATTGCATCTAACGCGCCAAAAGAGACCCTCAACTTTGTGCACACACCCTTATAATGAAAGATTTCCAAAGAATCTCGGACACCTTGTCTTTCTATTAAATCTTCACTTGAATTCATGGGTTAAGCATTGTTGATCCTTGTCGATACGAGAATTGGCATCACATTTTTGTTTCCATACATTTTGAGGTCCTACAATCACCATTATTTCATTATATTTGTTATCTTTTCCTTCCCTTTTCGATTTGTAAAATATCAATACAATTAGTCATACATTATGGGTGTAAATTATAATGGCATTGGAGACTTATTAGTAAGACTATTTGAAAATGTGTGGCTTGATCACAATTTTGAAAAGCTAACAATAAGCATTGAATGAATCAAACAATGTGGGCATCTCACTTTATTCATGTTTACATATTCTATCTCTTTAAAAACATCTAACATGTTGTTTTATAGTGATTTTATTACATGGGCAATGTTGTGTTTTTGTGATAAAATTTATGATATGGTTATAACATATATAGTATTTTATTATTATTTGACCACATTATTGGGCCTTTGAATCATTTAGTTCCTAACTAATTGAGTTATCGTTATGACAATAGATACTTAAAGGAAAACATATAACTAATAATTAAATATATCTCTCTCAACAATCCAAAACCTTGTGCAAGTTTGGCCACGTTGGTCATAAAGATAATGCATCGGTTTTGTACTTTTCAAAAAACTATTCAATGATTTTGTTTGAAACAAAATATTTATTCAACTTTTTGAATTTTTTTATTTCCATATATATGCTTAATTAAGTTTAGATATAAACTGGTACAAAACAAGCCTAGTAAACTACACAAACCTAAAATATAGATTATGACATTCAATGTATGATTTTGTCCATTAAATTTTGTATATTATCAAATCCTTCCATTCAATCATTGCTCTTTGTCATATCAACAAATTTGCACAAGATCCATTGCTAGGCCCGCACTCATCAAACCTTTTCATGCAACCATAGTCTCTAAACACTTTACCTTTTCAAGTTGAACAAACCTGACCCTCAATCCCGCTACAATGAATGAATCAGTCCCGACTCCTAGGTTCTTCAATTCATATGCAAATGCCTTAAGAGGGATATTGTCCGAACCTGGATCATGGCCAGGATTACCAATCACGGTCTATTCACAATCCAATGCTTATCAGTGAGCAGGTCAGCATGAAACCAACCGACAACAGGGAGGACATGATACCATACCAGATGAGCGTGAAACCAGCAGACATTGAGTCGACATGTGGAATTGATTTATTCGAGGCAAAGTGAAGGATTCTTGTAAAGTCGCGTGAGACAGTTTTAAATAAAATTGTATAAACTTAAAACTATTAAATTCAATAATATGTGGCCATATAATTAAAGTCTAATACCTAAATAGACTCAGGAACCTCAATTCCTCAACGTGCCATTTAGATCACACTAACCCATGGTTAATCATACTTTTTGGAGTAAGGTCGGTGTAACTTGTAAGAAAAATGTATGCATCACCCGCTGAACAAGTCATTTTAGAAATGGGTATCAGCATGAACCAAGGCTATGGCGTCGGGGGTAGAGCTTCAACCAGTTTCTGCCTCTCTTAGTATCCAGCCCTCCCCTTTACTCTTCTTTTACTTAACATCATGATGGTTTTTATGTTGTTGCTACCCTTTTTTCTCTGGGTGAAGGGTTTTACATTTTGTTAACTTTGATACGGTCTCTTGGGCCCGCTTTCAGGTTTTTTATATTGATGTTGGTCTCTGCATTTCCTTTTTTACTTCTTTAGAGTGATAGTAATCTGATAGTCCTTAGGGTTTCAGATTTCTGGGGTTTGACGTTTCTTCAACTAGACCCAGCAACTGGATTCCATCCTCCAAAGGTCGAGGACTAGTACCAACTAGTTGATAAAAGTGGAAATCAACTAGCTACGAGTTGGGTCTAGGTGGTCATAGCTTTTCCCTCATCTTTCGGTTTTCGAGGGTCTCTCTTTGGGTCTCTCTGCGAGGCTGTCTAGCTACGACCGCTCTTACCAATAATCCTTCTTGCCTTTCTTCTGGGTTGATAGACAGTTCTTTGTTTTGTAGTCGGGTTTCACAACTCGAACCCCTGGTTTATAAGGGGTTTTTATTCCACTGCCTGTCTACTTCAGATTCTTGAGGGTGTCCTTCTTATTTCTTTGTCGATTGTTTGGGGGATTCCTTTGTCAATGGGACCTTCTAAAATGATGTCTTTCTCTAGGCTCTTTTTGTTAGGTTGACTTCTATACAAACCCTTGGATGCCCTCCCTTTTCGGATTCCACATAGTGGTCATCACGTGGTTTTCTTTCGTGATAGTGTTTTCCCTTACGTTACTCCTTGACCTTTCTAGAGTCCTCTTGTTCTTTTCCCTATCGTTGATATTATTTTTAAGGTTCAAGCACTAAAATGGATTTGAACCTCTCTCCTTCTAAGCTGGGTAGTCGCCATCGTAGGTCTGTAAAGGCTCACAAAGTGAGGGAAGGTAAACTGTGTTTTGTCCTTGGACGAGACATTTTCCTGGATAGGGTAGAGGCACTGTGCAAACGTGCCCTTATAGGAATATTGGAGTACACTCGAATGGGAAAGAATGATTGGCAAAGCTGGGCTGCTGAAAACTACAAAGCTCTCTTTTCGTACACTCCTTCGATCAGCTTACTTGCCAGAGGTTGGATAGTTATAGTTTTCTTGGAAGAAGCGCACGCTCTATCTGTACTTAAGTCCTTTTGGCGTATAAAGGAGGGATCCCTGGTCCTGGACCGTTGGCACGTTCATTTTGACCCACAAAGAGAACAGATAAAGAAGCGCCATTTATAGGTCTTACTTCTTGGTCTACCGCTCCCTCTGTGGAATCGTGATGTTATGGAAGGTATTGGGAATACCATTGGGAGGTTCATCGCAGTTGAAGATGACTTCATCCACTCCTTCGACAAGCAGATAGAAAAAATCCTTGTGGAAATTGATTTAACCACAGGTCTTCCAGATGAGATTGACATCATTTGTCACGAAAGGTTTATCAAAAAGAGGCTCGACTATTTAAATGTACCTTTTCGTTGCAACATTTGCAGAGCTGTTGGACAACTCTGAAGGACCTGTCCAGAGTTTAGAAAAAGGATAGTTTCTCCTATTTCATCACCACGTTCTTAGGCTCGCAATCCATCTCCCATACCTATCACTATGGTCAATGATGAAGCCGAGCCCAAAAAAGGTACGCTATCTCAGGCATGCTCTTTTTTTTATGATTCCACAGATCAAGACCTTCTGTTTATGGATTATGTCACTGCCTCGGGTCCATCCCTGGAAACAACAGAGATCTCGGAGTCTTGGATTAATGTTTCTGTGCCTTTTGAGACTTCTGTAGATTTCGCACCAAACCCCTCTTTATCGTCGGTTTTGTTAAAAGATTCAGGACCACCTTTAGCGAAGCCCCTTCCTTCTCCTCCTCATGACATTGTGGTGACATCCATATTTACGGAGTCAGACTTCTCACCTCTTCCTAGTTCCAAACCTCTCTCAGCTCCTTCTCCTCCCTGCAGTCCAGTCACCACTCCTTCCTTTGTGGACCCATCCCTTCAAACCTCACTGGATATTTTTACTGACAAAACTCCTCAATCTCCCTTGGTCCTCCCTTTGGAATCTATTCGCTTTCAAAATGTGAATATCTGGAGGAAATTAAAAAAATCCCCTCCCTCCTCCTTAGACTCCCCTCCACGTCAGCTCAATTACACTCCTCTATTAGCTAGGCTAAAGGAAGCTGCACCGAATGTCCATCCCTCTCCCTCTTGGGCCCTTAGAGCATTGAAGCCCGGACCTTCAGGAACTTAATGAAAATCCTAACCTTTAATATCCATGGCCTTGGAGGATGGGCCAAACATTAAAGCCTCCATAACCTTTTTGTCACTCTCTCTCATGATTCTATCATCCTTCAAGAAACTATGACTAGTACTCATCCAGCCCTTCTAGCTTTCTCTAAACTGTGTCTTGGCTGGGAATACTATGCCCTAAGCTCCTCAGGTCTCTCAGGGGGGATACTAGCGGCATGGAACCCTCATTGTTTCAAAATAAAAGCCTTCAGAATGATGGCTGGGCTTCTTCTCAAAGCCTAGGTTCGGGGATCCTCTTCAAACCTTTCTCTCCTTAACTGTTATTGTCCCTACATCGATCGGGAAAATTTCTGGGATCGGGCTGAACTAGGAGGTCTCCTCTGTCAACCTAATCTGGCTTTAGCTGGGGATCTCAATCTCACTTTAAACTGCTCTGAAGCTTGGGTGAAAAAAGCTCAACCTAACCCTCTCAGCCCTTTTTTTACCCACCTCTTCTCTTCTCATCAGCCCGTAGACTTAGCTCCAGACTCTGTTGGTCCAACCTGTAGGAATGGCCGCTCAGGTGTTGATGGGATCAACAAAATATTCGATAGATTCATGCTATCCTCCAGCCTCATTGACCATCTACCTCATCACAAGGTATGGGCTTATCCCACAGCCATCTTGGACCACTATCCGGTTATATTGGAATGGAGGGAGTCCGCTAATCATTGCGTCTTTCCTTTCAAATTTAACCACTCTTGGCTAGCTTTTGATGATTTTATTAATATGATAAAAAAATTGGTCTCTCCTCTCCAAGGATACCACTATTTCAATGGATACCCTTTCAATGAAGCTCAGGCTTTTGAAAGAAAAGATTAAAGCTTGGACTCTTCATAAGTCTCTCGAGATAAAAGATAAGAGTATTGTTATTGAGAAAGAGATTCATAATTTACTTTCTTCATCTCAATCAGGTATCCTCTCCTTGGAGTCTCTCTCCTCACTAAAGGCTCTTCAACAATATTTGAAAAAGATAAAGGATCATGAAATCCTATCTTCCATGCTAAAAAGCAGGATGATTTGGGCATCTCTGGGAGATTCCAATACCAAATTTTTCCATTCTATAGCATCAGCTCGGAAAAATCATAATACGATTTGGGGTCTAGAAAATGAAGAAGGCACGATGGTTGAAAGTGATCAGGAGTTAAAAAATCTGGGTCTCAGGCATTTCAAAAACATTTTCAGTGATGACAACCTCACTACTATTTCAGCTCAGTTGACTGTTATCAAACTTTACACTTCCTTATTCTCCCCTGTAGTGCGATCTAACTTTACCAGCAAGGTGACCCTCTTGGAAATTGAAAGAGCCCTTAAGTCCTTCAAGAAAGATAAAGCTCCAGGGCCTGATGGGTTCCCTGTAGAGTTTTATTTGGCCTTTTTTGATCTTTTGGGGAATTATCTCCTTCAGTTAGTGGAAGAGTCTTGGATGACTGGATAGGTTCTACCCTCTATCAATTCGACTTTTATCACCCTCATCCCTAAAAAAGACAACCCATCCTCCTTTGCTGACTTCCACCCTATCTCTCTTTTCAATCTGATCTATAAGCTAATAGATAAGGTAGCTGTGAGTCGTCTTAAACCCCTTCTTGACATTTACATCTCCCCGCAGCAATTTGGGTTCCTCGAAATCTGCCAGATCTCTGAGCCTCTGGCCATTACTCAAGAAGTTCTCCACACTGTCAAAACTAGGAAGAAAAGTGCCCTTGTCCTCAAAATTGATCTATCCAAAGCCTTTGATAGAGTCAACTGGTCTTATATGAGGCTCATTCTACTTCAGATTGGTCTACCCCTGGAAGGAGTAAATTGGATTATGGGATGCATAACCTTGGTCAATTTTGCTCTTCTCATCAATGGCTCCCCCTCTCATTTCTTTTCAGCATCTTGAGGGATCAGACAAGGATGTCCTCTATCTCCCCTTCTTTTTATCCTTGTGATAGAAGGACTCAGTCTCCTTATTGATGATGCTTGCAGGAAAGGACCGCTAAAAGGGATAAAAATATCGAAACACCTATCCCTCACTCATCTCCTTTTTGTAGATGACGTGATCCTTTATGGGTTTGGTTCTTGCGAGGAATGGATTGCTTTCAAAGTAATCTTGGATACTTTTTTCGAAGCTTTAGGTATGCTCATAAATGCTGAGAAGTCATGCTTTTTGTATTACAATGTTGATGATGAGCTTCTAAATAGAATCTCACACTCTTTGCCTTTCAAAGCCCAGGATATCACTTTGGGTTTAAATTACCTTGGATATTTAATAAAACCCATGGGTTATCTTGTAAAAGATTGGTTTTGGCTCATTAGGAAGTTTGAAGAAAGGATACAACATTGGTGTTTTAAGCTTTTATCCATGGGAGGAAGGTTGGTCCTTATAAGGGTTGTACTGACTAGCTTACCTGTGTACTGGCTGTCCTTAGTCCCCTTACCAAAATCCATCTTGAGAAAATTGAAAAGTTTAATTTTTGACTTTCTTTGGGGTTCCACGGGGCAAAAGAGAAGATACCACCTTGCTGATTGGTCCACTCTTTCCAAGCCTACCTCTCAAGGTGGATGCGGTATAAAGAATTTAGAATGGTTTGGTACATCCTTAAGACTCAAATCCCTTTGGATTGCTCTATGTGGTAATGGCTTATGGTTTAAAATAATCTCTATGAGATATCTCAAGAAGGACAACGTCATTTCATGGATACGTGAAAAATCCTTCACTGTTTCGGGTGCCTCTGTTATATGGAGGGGCTTCATAAACACTATCACGTGGCTCGAAAAAGGTTTAATTTGGATGGCAGGTAATGGTGAAAATATTAAAGTTGGTGTGGATCCAATCTCAGGTATGGGTTCCTGCTATGTTTTTCCTCTGGATCTTCGCATTTACCTCGAATATTATGGCATAACAACACTTGCTCAAGCCAAGAATTACACTAAAGAAGCCAGTAACTATTGGCTCATTGATCCAAACTTGGACCTCGGTGGTAATTGGCATTCTCTCTAGGATGATTATGTAAATGGTTTAGAACAGGGGAGGATACGACTCAATCCCTCTCCTGATCACTTTTTATGGAACTTCAGGAATTACACAGGTTTTATCACCACGACTATGGTATACAACTGTTTGGTATAACATCTAAAAGAGTCGGACATGGACACATTAGATGTTTTACAGATTCTATGGAAATACATTATCCTGAAAAAATTCATTGTTTCACCTGGATTCTCATTAAAAATAAAGTGTTAACCTGGGATCATCTCATCAAACGGGGTTTTCAGGGTCCTAGCTGCTATCAGCTATGCAGAAAAGAGGAAGAAACAACCCAACATCTCTTCCTGGACTGTCAGTTTACAAAGAATACATACACTGCTATATATGATCATTTTAACTTTGGCTTCTTTAATAGAGTTTTTTCTGGAACTTCGGTTCATATGTTTCTACAACATTGGGTTAAAAAACATCCTCCGGACTACCCAAAGTTATATTTGCCGCCCTTCTCTTTCTGGTCTATTTGGAAGCACAGGAATTTATGTATCTTTGAGGGGAAATCTCCAGCTGTCTATCCAATACTTCACCATATTGATATGCTCTTTCATACTTACTCTGTGCCTGTAAAAAAGATCAAACATAGAATGATAGGGCTGCCTCCAAAGATGGAATTTCCATGTGAGTTTTTTGATGGTGCAGCCGCCAAGAACATAGGGGGGCATGCTTTATTTTATATTTAAGTATATCCCACAGTATTCATTTCTCCATGGGCTATGGAAGGAGTACAAACACAAAATTAGAGTTGATGGCTCCTTGGGCTCTTCTCTCAGTCTCAAAGCTTATGGGAATCCCTCTTCACTCTCTTTTTGGAGACTCTCTTGTCATCATTTCATGGGCTTCTGGGAAAGGCACACTAAAATTACCACATCCGAACCATTGGTGTGATGATACTTACTTCGAAATTTTCTGGATATGAGCATGAAACACATATACTATGAGCATAACTAGATTGCAGATAGTCTCTCCAAATCTGCACTATCACATGATCCAGGATTTGAAAATTTCCAGGAATATATGTCTGACAAGATTACTGATCATGGTAATTTTTGTTTATATTGAGCATGCATTGTCCCTTTAAGAACCATATGTATTTTTTAGTCGAGATCTAAGCAATCCCATTGAAGAGACTTTCTTCCATCTTCTTATGCTCATGATTTATGTAATATCTACTCTTATCAGGAAATTGATAAAAATCTGACCTGTCTATACAGGAGTGATGATAAAATCCTGCTACACAATAGGCTTTGTTCTCATGTCCATGATATGATGACAGAGACTCTCCGAGTCATGAGGATTCCATACTGATCCTATCTCTGTTGACAGTCTATGTCTTATGTATATGATTATCTTTGATTCTAATGAATAACAGGATCTGGTATTTTTTCTGCTGAAAAAAAAGACTCAGGAACCTCCTTGGTACAAACAAAAACAACAAACCCTCGCTAGCATCAGCCTCCTCGCGGTCCCTGTCCCGGCAGTGAAACCTTGGAGACCAATAACCACCCAAAAAAATCCTCCATTGCCAATTTAAACACCATTTTCTGGAGATCCAAATAATGGTTATAACATTTATGCAGAAACTTCAATAAATTACCATAAAAACTTCAACAGATTGATAAGCTAAACTTTGGATACACTTTGGATCATTTGCACATGAAGTTTTGCAAGTTTTTTAGCCAAAATTAAGTAGAAATTGATCAAATGGTAGTTTTCAGTGATTGGAATCGTATAATCCTGGTGCTCCAAAGGTAGTCAATCCTGAATCTATTTCTACAATAAAAATTGTAATTTCAACACTGAAAATTCCATTTTCAACCACAACACATTCGAACTAAACTTGCCATAAAAATTACAAATGGTCTTGAATTTAACCAATATTGTATTTTCGACATTTTGATTACCACAGAAGCGTTTTTTTTTACTATCACAATGCCCAACCGGATCGGATAGGGTACTCCCAGAATGTTAAACCAAGACTGCTTCTGAAACATTAGATGTTAAACCAAGGCTGCTTCTCAACGTCTCGTTGATAGGATTTTACAACAGGTTGGCGAAAACTGAAAGTGGTAAGAAATTAGGAAGCCCAACTCCTTTTGCTTTTGCCCTCATCTTCGTTTGCCGAAAATTTCCATCTATCATGAGAAGCTTGTTTAAAGATGCTTTAAGAGCATTCATTAGTTAGTGTTTCAAAAGGGCTCTCGTTCAATTTTTGAAGCATTTTTTACATTATAATGATCATATGAAATTCACTTTATTAATGATCATATGGAATTCACTTTATTGACTAATATTTCATTAGGTTTATTGTTAAAAGTGTTTTTTTAATTATAAAAAATAAGATTAATATATTGTATGTATTGGAGAGAAGGGTAAGATATAGGTGATTTATATGTATTGAACTGTTATAAAATGTAATGAAGTTTTTTTCAGGAAGAAAAAGCCTGTCCTTGTTATTCTTATTAGGAATCAAAGGGCATTGATAACACCCACCCAGATAGGGTTACATCATAAGAGAATACAGCTAACGGGAGAGAATCACATCCAGTCACAGCCGGGGAGAATGGCATGCAATAGAAAGTGTAGTTCCCATCAGAAATCTGTCTCATCATGCAAATGATCAATCACAATCAGACCTATCTATCATGAACCAAAAGTACCAGATCTGTGATCCAAAAGAGCCACTCAAAAATAACAGAGCAAGTATCCAATAGGGGAGGAAGGTCCCCAAAAACATGGCTCAAATGAGCTGGAAAGAGTCACAAGTGACCAAATGGTCATCAATAAATTCAGAAAAACAGCCAAATCCTGGAGAGAGAGTGAGTGATGTTTTTGAAAGACGATCTACAATCCAATTGTGTTCATAATAGATGTTACTGAATGAGAGATCCTGGAAGCTTGAAATAAGCTTTCGTGATTCCCTACACCAGTGTAAAAGTTCTGGTGGGGAGAGAGCAGTGTGTCCCTTAGCCCAATTGATTATGACCTGTGAGTCCCCGTATATTTGGGCTAGAGGGATTCCCATCACTTGGGAGGAGTGCAGAAGGGCCCACAGGCCCAAAAGTTCTGCCTTGGAACCATATCCAACCCCCAGCACAAAATCCAGGTGGTGATTCTCATTAAAGAACAAGCAGTATCCAATTCTTGCTGCTGAAGAAGTAGAAGCACCATCGAAGTAACCACATGGGAAAGTCATGAAAGGTCTTGGTCCAATCTGTCTAGCAATTTTTATTTTTTTGTCCTTTATGACAGGCCGAGAGGGAATCCGCTGAGTAGCATTTAAAATCTGATGAAAAATACCTAGGACAGTCACCTTTTTTCCTTAAAAAATAGCCCAGTTACGAGCTTTCCAAATAGCCCAAATCGTATGGTGAGGGACAAAGAAGAGAGCAGAGCTGCGTGGGTATGTGGAAGCCTAGAATTCTAATAAATTAGTAATAGAAGCAGCTTCAAGGGGAATATTCAGCTGTATTTTTTCACATAAAAGCCCCAGAACGCTTTTCCATATCGGACAACGAGAGAAGAGGTGAGTGACAGTCTCTTCATTTGAAAAGCATAAAGGACAGATACCTAGTCTAGACTTACCTCCTTTCTGTAAATTATCCCAAGTGAGTACCTTGTTTCTCAATACCAGCTAGGAGAAACAACCAATTTTGCATGGAAGGAGTCTCGACCATAGCGATTTGTACAGTTGGCTACCCAACGCTAGATTGGATGAGTTTACAATGCAGTAATAAACTTTATCAGTAGAAATCGTGCCATCTTTTTTATTATAATCCCATATCAGTGAATCAGAATCAGATGAAAGATGAATACCATTAAGATCCATATCTCTAGTGAACATGTTCCATACTTCTTTCCATTCACCGTCCAAGTACAATTATTCAACCGAGTACCAGTAGTGATGGGCATCCGATAAGGTATTGCGGGCCTCGGCAAGTGTTTTTATATCCAAGTCTTCAAGATAATATCTCAATCCATCAGGAAAGTGGTGAGAGGTAGGATTGCCTATCACTGGATCAATTCCTATCAAGATATCATAGCTATTCCCAACCTGCCATGCGAGATGACACCCCATCCAGAGGATTGTCTGAATGAACCCCCTCCAAATAGCAGAGACACCACGAGTACTGAACTTTTTCTCACAGAGCCAAGAAACCACTAAGGCATGCTTCAGATATTTTGTGGTGAGGACTCTATGCCAAAGACTGTCACTGAAGAGGACTTTCCAGATATTTTTGAGACGTAGGGCAATGCTGAACCATTGGAGATTCTTAATTCCCCACCCTTCAAATTTTTTTGGCCAAGATAGATCAGACCAGCATGCCAGGTGAAATCTACAAATATGTCCTGAGGATCCCCATAAGAAAGAGAAGGTAATGCTCCCGAGCTTGTGAAGAATAGAAACTGGTATAGGTGTGAGACCCATCCAGTAGACCGAAATACTAGAGAGTATGGGCTGCACTAGAATCATCCTGCCACCCAGTGAGAGTAGCTTGTGGGTCCAAACACTAATTTTATTTTCAAATTTTTGTACCAGCCAGTTCCAATCCCTAGATCTATATCCAAGGGGTTTGATGTAAAAACCAAGATAATTGAAGCCAGTAGTGAAGGGGAACTTTTTATAAGGGATGACTCTAGAAAGGTTCATGAGTTCCAAAGATGGTATATTATTATGGAGAAGAACAGATTTTTCTAGACTAATAGACATTCCCGAAGCTTTACAGAAGGTATCAAGTATGACAACAAATGCTACCCATTCCTGAAGAGAACCAGTACCCATTAGAATAACATCATCCACAAAAAGAAGATGAGTCACGGCAACAGAGGGAGAGATCTGGATCCCTCGGCCAAGTCCATGGTTCTGAGCATCAGTAATTAAAAGAGTGAGACCTTCAATGATTAGAATGAAAAGCAGGGGTGATAGGGGACAGCCTTGATGGATACCCCGAGAAGCAGGGAAAAAATTTGAGGGGGTACCATTGATCAAAACAGCAAAGGTAGCAAAAGATAGACAACCCAAAATCCAGTTGACAGTCTGAAGGGGAGCTCCAATCTGAATCAGTATGAGGCGGATAAAAGTCCAATTAACCTGATCAAAGGATTTAATCAAATCAAGCTTGAGGATGAAAGCACATAGGTTTTTGGATTTGATAGAGTGGAGTGATTCCTGAACAATTCCAATGGGTTCAACGATCTGGCAGTTTTTGAGGAACCCATATTGTTCCAAAGAAATGTCGGAGTCCAAGAAGGGTTTGATTCTAACCGCAATCACTTTAGAGATAAGTTTGTACAAGAGGTTGCACAAAGAGATGGGTCTAAAGTCAGCAAAGGTCTGTGGCTTGTCTCTTTTAGGAATCAGAGCAATGAAGGTGGTGTTTAGAGAAGTGGGAATGATTCCAGTGACTTTTGTGGAGTCGATAGTAGACAGAAGTTCCCTTCCCAAAAGATCGAAAAAGTGCAAGTAGAACTTGATAGGACAACCGTCCGAACCTGGACTTCTATCTTTTTTAAAAGATTTTAGAGCTTGTTCAATTTCCCCAAGAGTAACCTGCTAGGTAAGATCAGTGGCTTTCTCAACTGGAATCATCCTAGGATAATGTAGGACTACCTTAAGTTGATGGGATATGCAGGTCCCCCCTTCATCTTTGAAAATATTAGCAAAACGTGCTTGTCCCAGTTCTTTGAGAGCAGTCTCATCCTCATAAGTATTACCTGCCTCATCTGATAGAGACCAAATCAAATTTTGATTTCTCCAACCCGAAGCCAGCATGTGCAAGTATTTTGTATTCGAATCACCCTCTAGGGCCCATTTTGTTCTACTTTTCAATTTCCAAGTGAGAAGAAAATGATTCAAGATCAGTTTCCTTTTAGATCTATGTTGGGTAAGTAGACCCATGTCTCCCGAAGATAATATGCCATTGGAAGAGCCAGCAAGGAGGGAGGTGATAGCCTGTTCTATTTTGTATAAGTCATTATCAAGCCGGCCCTGTTTGTCCTTGATCCATACTTTGCCTTCATATTTGAGTGTACGGAGCTTGTGTTGGACAGAGTCAAGATCCGAGACAGAGTCACCCAGGGAGAGGAGGGGCCACCTAGTCGATAACCAATTAGTGAAAATAGGGTCATTGAGCCAGGATCGGTTAAACATGAAAGGGTAGTTAAAGGAAACTCTTTGCTTGTTCCATTCCAAGACTATAGGGCAGTGGTAAGAAATATCCGAGCAATGAGTCCAAACCCTATAGATCCCCAAGGAGGGTATTAAGGAGCCTGAGATCATAAATCTATCTAGTCTTTTGCTTATACCCTCAATTCCAGCACGGTCATTATGCCACGTAGGGCATGCACACTGGGGGGGGAAGATCCATCAGGTCGAGAGAGTCAAACAGAGATCAGAAGTGGCTAGAGAGGGGGTCTGGAGAAGATTTATGACCCCAAATCTCAGAAGAGTGTAAAGTGAGGTTAAGGTCGCCACCAAGAATTAGGTTGGGAGAGCTGAGGAGCCCACTTCTATGAGATTTTTCCCAGAATGTTTCACGGTCTTTATAGGGGCCATATATGTTGAGGACAATGATGGGATAGGAGAGACCTCAGAGAGAAGCCTGAATCAGGAGGCCAGCACAATTCTGGTAAGCTCGACATCTGACCTTGTGGGGATTCCAAGTTGAAAGGAGACCACTAGAGAGCCCAGTGGCATCGATAGCATAGAACTCCGAGGAGGGGAGAAGCTTGGAGAAAGCTAGTAAGGCATGGAAGGAGCTACACATGGTTTCTTGGAGAATAATCATATCCGGGCTAAGAGAGCTGAATAGAGTACGGAGGCAGTGAAGCTTTTCCTTACCTCCAAGGCCCCTTACATTGAAGGAGACTATGTTCATGGATCACCATGTTGGGGAGACAGTGCTCTGAATACCCGAGGAGGCAAGTTACGGGTAGCATCTTTTAAGTGGATAGAGAGAGGGATATAGCGGGGAGATGCAGAGCAGAGATCCACCTGTGACTTACCCTTTTTTTCCCTTTTTTTCCTGATCGTGACATTGGTGAAACACATAGAGTTCAATGGTAGAGTAGAGGGAGAGGTTGGTGTGGTGGCAGTGAAAATGGAGAGAGAGTGTTTGAGGGCAAGATCGGAGAAAGAAGGGGAGGTGGTAGGGCTAATAGGGAGAGGGGGGAGTGGGGTGGACAAACCACGTATAACCAATGGCGGAAACTCAACCAGCGAGGACAACGAAGGAATAGGTAAAGCCTGAGAAGGTGGGGTCGAAGACGGAGGTAAAGACAAAGTTGAGTTTTGTTTGGGAGTTGAGCAGTCCACTTCCAAAGTAGGGATACAAGAAGTGTGTGGACTCAAAACTGGAGAAACAAGTTCAACAGGAAAAGCATCATCCTTGGGTGACGAGGGTCGAGAGCCAAAATTTATAAATGAAGTCCGTAAGGAGTCTGGCTGAGATCCTTTAGTATGGGAGTGAATCAGCCCATCAATTGCATCTAAATAAGAGGCAGAAATGTAATCAGTTGGAATAGGAGAAGCATTAAGTGTACCTAGAGAAGGGACTGATAAAATGGAATTTTGCAAAGCCTCAGTTGTCTGGTGTACATCAGAGCCTGAATCTTCATCATGTGAGCGGAGAAAGTAACAATGGCATCGAAGATGTCTGGTCTCATGACAGATACTGCATTTGAAAGGAACTCGGATGTAATCAAGCTTCTGAATAAAAAGACGTTCCCCGCAAAGGATTACCACTACTTCCGGTAAGCCTAGGGATACATCCAGCTCAACAAGTACTCTTGCTATCCTTTTATCGAATGCAAGGAGAAATTCTGTCTCCATAGCCACGAATCGCCCAATAGAGTTAGTAATACCCTCCAACACGTTTTTATTCCACAGAGGGAATGGCAAGTGTGGTAGCATGACCCATAAGTGGCATTTGGAGATTCTTTCTTTGAGAGGATCAAAACTGGTGTGCCAGCGATCCAAGGAGCCAGCCCCCATGGGCCAAATTCCTTCCAAAATGCGGGTACAATGTGCCTCCTCGAGAAAGAAAAAAAATATCCATCCTCTAGATAAGAAGCTGATTGTTGGGACATAATCAATCAGGGGTTTCCAGTTTGCAGTAGCCCACTCCACCCCTTCCGTTTTATTCATCCGAGCATACTCTAAATGCCCAACCAAAGCACGAGAGCAGAGAGAGGTTACTCTGTCCATATAGATATCGTGTCCGAGCACATAGCGGTAGCGCCCCTCCTGGGCTTTAATACATTTTAAATTTCTCTTCTGGCAGAAGCAGGAGGGAGGAACGTGTTCAGAGATTATCAAAGCTTTGAGGACTGTAACCCACCAGAATGGGACCCCGATTCTGTAGTTTCCACCTCAGCAATTCCCCAGAAGGTGGCGGGGGGAGCTACGGGGATCCAACACATCTTTCTCAGCAGAAGGTTCGAGAAACCTTACTCCATGCCTAGAAGGCGGACCACTGAAACAAGGTCAAACCCTTGGAATATTAGAGACACTGGGAACAAAATTCAGCCCATGATGAAACCCTAACCCTGGAGGGTAAGCCTGAAACCCTCTATCAAACCAAGTATCTCCCACCCGAGGCGAAGAGTGACGTTGGAGAGTGACCCTCGGTTAAGCCAAGGAAGTAGGGAGGCTGATAATTGCTGGGTAAGTGAAACGCTAACCCCCAAATTTCATGGGTTCCAAGGTCAACCCAAAACCGTGCAAAAGGACAGAAAGACAAGAAAAACTAGAAAAACGATGCAAAAACCATGCAGAGGTGTCAACACCCGACCAAAAACAACGCAATCAGTCAAGAAACGATATACTTCCCACTTATTTTTTATCTTGGTTGGTACTAGTCCCGCAGTAAAGGGGAGGGACTCCAAGAGACTGTCCGCGCTAGACCACCCTGCAATCCGAAATAAACCCAGACTCGAGACCAGACAAGAAGTGGACAGACATAGGAAACCCAAAGGCAAACAAAAAGAGTGAGGGCGAGTTCCGTAGCCAAAAAATCTTGTGGTAATCATCCTTGATTGAAGATAAGATGACACCATGAGCATCATGGTCTGCAATGGTCGGCGCATACCAGGAGCAAGATGAGGTTCGGCCTCATGGTTCCCCTTGCTCGGTGTGTCTACTTCATTAGTGGGCAAACCTCTTCTTAGTTATTGCATTGAAGGACATAAAATGTAATGAAGTTACTCAACAAAACAATTCAAAAATAAGGAAAATAAGGTTTATATACTGTATATATTGGAGAGTAGGTGTGGTTTATTTGTATGGCGGTTTATATGTATTGAACTGTGATAAAAAGGAGTAAAGCGGCTCAACAAAAATAGATTTTGTGAAATATTTACAATCTTAAATTGAAGGTATTTCTTAATAAGCTATAAACCAAGAAGCTATGACGTAGTTTTACGAGTAAAGACGTCAGACAATTAAAAAATAACTTACCTAGACAGTTAGAAAGCCGGTGCACAGACGATCCCTTCTCTCCTCTGCAAATACAGATAGACGATCCCTTCTCTCCTCTACAGTTTATATGGAAAGCTGAGCCTCAGGATTGGAAAAGCACAGAGCGGAACTTGCCTTTGAATCGTCACTCCACACGCTTCTTTCACATCTAGCTGCGACGGATTGCCTTCAACTCTCCAATCAAAAGTCTGCAACAACTGAGCCACTGCAAGCTCTATCGTAGCAATAGCCATGGAAGCCCCTGGGCATCCTCTCCTTCCTTCCCCGAACGGTAACATACTAAAGTCTGATTGACATGTTAAATTCATATGTTCGTCTTCCATGAATCTCTCCGGCTTGAATTTGGAAGAATCTGCGCCCCACACATTGGAATCCCTTCCTATAGCCCACAGATTTACCAATACCATTGTTTTCTTAGGTATGTAGTATCCTCTTACTGTCACAGCCTCTACAGATTCATGAGGAATCGCTAGCGGCACTGCTGGGTATAATCTAAGAGTCTCTTTCACCACACAGTGGAGGTATTTTATGGTTGCCAGATCCGACTCCTTTACTTTACGATGTTGGCCGACCACCGATTCGATTTCTTGCTGCAATCTCTTTATTGCATGGGGATGTTTCAGCAGCTCACTCATCACCCATTCTAACGTAGTAGTTGTAGTGTCCAACCCAGCCGTGAACATGTCCTGTACATATACAAATCCAATTAATGCAAAGTGATAATTGGGTGATGTTTAAGAATAAGGAGGGGCTAGGGGCTAGCAAAATACAGCCAGAAGAGCCTTGATGGTTTCCCGTGTGATATTCGTGTCGGTCTCAACCATTTGGAGCAGCACTTCGACGATGTCTTGAATATCAGGCTCTGTGTATGCCTCCTTCTGGCCATTTGAGGCCACCGACATGAAATGGTCGTCTATTATTTTGTCAGCGAATTTATTGAATGTTATATGGCTCTTCTTCATTCTCCGATTGATACCCTGAAAATCAAACCTATCCAAACACGGAATGAAGTCTCCAATGTTAAATGTTCCCACTATAGCTGACATCTCTTCCAAGAGATCCTTAAATCCTTTGAAATCACCACCTAAATCATCGTCAGAAAATTTCCTCTTCACGAGGATTCGCCAAATTATATTGGAGATGAGCGTAGAGATGGCCTGGCTCACATTCACTCCTAGTGTTCTGCTCTCACTCTTCTCCCAAATTGAACAGATCGTCGCGGACACCTCTTCATCTCTGACGTGCTTGAAGGACTCAATTCTCTTGGCAGTGAGCAGCTGTAACATGCATATTTTTCTCATTTTTCTCTAGTGATCTCCATACTGCGCTAAGATCACATCGTTCCAATTGTAAAACATTAATTTCCCAGTGGCCCTTAGTGGTCGGCTGGCAAAGATAGAATCATGAGTTTTGAGAAACAGTTCTGCCATCTCGGAAGAAGAAACAACGACTATAGGGACAGAGCCCAAGCGCAGAAACAAAATGGGACCATATTTGTCAGCAAGACCTTGAAGAGTACGGTGAGGAGGCAGTCTCAATTGGTGGAGATTTCCAATGATAGGCCATCCATAGGGTCCTGGGGGCAATTTGGCACTAATCCTTCTCTTTTGCAATAACAATAAGGGGACGAATATACAAAGAAGAGCTGCCACAGCAGCGGCCGCACCAGCTAGTGTTAATGTTGAAGGCACAAGAAGAGGGACAGACAGACGCAAATAATGAAAAGCCATATGCTACACACTCTTTTGCAATAACCATAAATATACAAATATATAAATATACAAAGAAGAGCGATGCTGTGGCACCAGCTACAGTTTTTTAGATTAGGGAATAGCAACCTCCCAAGGGTATAATCTAGTAGTTCTTAAGGCAGATATACCAGGTCACGTATACCAATAACTTGTGACTCAACTTCAAGTCTTGTCACAAGAGGCCAAATGAAAAATCTTATTTAGTTTGTTTTGAACCTGTGACTTCCAAGGAGATAATGCATGTTCTTAACCACTAGGCCCACTCAGGATGTTCAAAGGTAAGAGTTTGTATCCAGTTTCATGCTCCTACAATGCAATGCATCCTAAACATACCCATTCACCAAACAGCGAAATACATTGAAGAGAATCGAAAGCCAATCATACCATCATTACAAAAACGTCTTACCATTAAGCTACTTACTCCCCCTTAACCAGAAGAGGGAAAGAATAGGTAAAGACAGATGTAAAAAGCCATATCCTACACTGCTATTTAAAACCGCACGTATTTCTTCCACCGCCGAAAATTCCATAAACATGGAAACCACAGAGTCCCCAAAAAAAGTCCAAACTCTATTCGTATCAGATTTAGACTGAGAACGTCTTGGATACTTGGGGCAAGTTGAAATATAATATCGGAGAGTTACAGTGACTCTCATGTAATGTCATTAGCATTCTATGTCGCGACTCAAGAGTGATAAATACTTTTAATATAACAAGTTATGTCGCGACTCGCCATCAAAGGTATTCAACAATTTTCAATGACTTATTTTGTTTTTTCTAATAATTGAAAAAAATATCACCAAAAAGGTGTACAGTTACATCTTTGTCAGCCTTTATCGTCTACCAGCTATCCTTCGTTACTGTGTGGTCCTTTTTGTTTTTTCTAATAATTGAAGAAAAAAAGGTGCCAGCCTTTATCGTCTACCTATCTTTATCAGCTATCATTCGTACCTGTGTGGCCCTCTTTGTTTTTTCTAATAATTGAAGAAAAAAAGGTGTACCGTTACATCTTTGTCATCCTTTATCATTTACCCTTCTTTACTATGCGGATTGGATCATCTACCTTTCTTTACTATTGTGATTGGAGTTGAAAATGGGGCTTCCAATAATTATCTTATGGCCATGTTATGAAGCTTATCTAGATATGGATGGGATAAGTGGTTTTATAAGACAGCAAGGTCATTTACATTTTTAAAGTATGCACATGTTTCTTTTTTACCTTTGTTGAGCCTTCACACATGTTCTATGCGTTATTTTTTATATTTATTTTTTTAATGTTTTTTTGAATATAGTATGTTATAAAAAATTATATAATAGCAATTGTTTTAGAAGGTGCAATAAAATGTTGAAAGAAAAAAATGGGAAGAAAAGTAGGTATGATGAAGTAGCAAAGTAGTTTTTTTTTTTTTCAAATTATTATTTGGTATAGATTGGGATCCAACCTCATGATGATTTTCTATCCAATATCACACAATGTGACGACTTTTTGTTTATTCTTGGGATAAGGCAACCTCATTTGTTGTATCATACACTCTCAATTATGTATTCATAGTGTTTTTGGGGATGGTTTAAACATGTGTATACTTTGGTAGGATCAAATTCTTTGTCTTCATCCATTGTTTTGCCTGAAAGAGGCTATGTATTCATAGTGTTTTTGGGGATGGTTTAAACATGTGTATACTTTGGTAGGATCAAGTTCTTTGTCTTCATCCATTGTTTTGCCTAAAAGAGGCTATGTACTCCACAACATTCAATTTCATGGGGCCCTAGAATTGTTGGAAGTTTATGAGCTTTGTTTTCATTTTAACAAGTATGATCATTCCCCTT
>LPNX010303937.1:175738-240696 GCA_001517045.1 Pseudotsuga menziesii
GTCTTAGTTTTTAGGTCCCAGTTTTTCCAAAGTAAGGATTAAAAGAGGGTGTTTGGATTATTATTAATCCTCTCTCTGACCACATAGTCTATTTGTCCATTTTCCTAGCTTAGGAGGTTTTCATCACTCCACTAATGCATGGGGGACACACCTAGGGGACATTTACCACTTTCTACACCCGATTGCATGAGTTTAGGTGCCCCATAGACTAACCCCTATAATTTAAGAACTCACTCTAAGTGCCACAAGTAGTCTCCAGTAGTTGACTCTAGTAGGTATTTAGTTAAGTTTAGTTATGCTACGATTCCCATCAATTATATCACCCTGAGTCATCCTAGTGCCAGTTTCCATGATTTAGGGGAAGTAGGGAGCATTTGCTCACCTACCCTCATCAGTTAACTAGTTGTGAACTGTCTTAGTGATCTAGAGTTGTACTAGTGAGCTCTAGTGGTGTTTTTCCCACACTAAGTTAGCTCTGGAGTCAATCTAGGTTGGTAGATTTTAATCCTATCTTGGGTATTCAAATTCTCTTATATGTATAACCATTGTATTACTTAATTAGAAACTGATTAATAGATTATGATTAATTATTCCAATTATTGGTCTCATGAGTTTTTTTATACATTCCATGAATTATTGATCTGATTTTATCAATTGGTTCTTTCTTGTCTACAATTCTCTATTGAATCTTGCAGGCTGATGATCCTATGCTTCATTGAATTTAACATGGTATCAGAGCAGGTATCCATGCCTTCTTTGAACCTCAAAAACTTTCATTCATGCACTAGAAGCAATTGGGTTCCACATAAATCCTCGAATTATTGCCTTGCTCCCTTTGGATTCTATCTAGAGAAGTCTATCCAAGTGTGATGCACCCACAGAAAGTGCACATGTCGAAGTGGCTCGAGTGTTTGAACTAATTTGATTCGAATTGCAGTGTTTTTGTAGGTTATTTGAATATTTCTTGAAGAATTTGTTGTTCTTGAAGCTCTGAAATGGAGAGTTTAGGAACTTTGACTCCTAGAATCCTCACACCTTTCAATTAGCTTGATTTCAGGGCTGACACACAGATGGTATTGCACAACAAGGGTCTGTTTAGAGTCACCATGGGAAGATAAGTCAAACCCTAGCAGTATCTTAAAAAATCGAAGTATCTGAATAAGCTTGATGAAACTTTTTGCTTCATGTGCATCCACATCTCCAAAGAGTTACTCTTTCGCCTTGAAGGATTGAGAACACCAAAATAAGTATGGGATAAGCTCAAATCCTTGTTTGGAAAATAAGATGATTTGAGGGGCCATATCCTAGAGAATGAGCTAATACCACTACATCCAAACCACTTCGAAACTATATAATATTTTTTGTCAAAATTCAAATCACTTGTCATGCAATGCAAGCAGTGCGATATCGATAAGAAGGAAGAGCAATTGGTTCTCTAATTTTTGAGTAAACTTGGCCCAGAATTCTTAGATTTTCTATCTACCATTCACTCTAGGAGACTGACTACTCCTAATTAGTGAATGCCTTCATATAGTCTCTAATCCAAGAAAAAGACAACCTGATACAAATGGGAGCTCTCCTAGCCTCTCTAGATCAAGCTCTCTTATCTAGTGAGAGAATGAATGCACAAGCAAGGAGGAAGCATAAATGAAAAGAAAAGAGGAGCACTCAATTCGAACCTAAGGAAGAGTTTGATCCATCCAGTGAAGCCTTAGGCTTTAAAAGGAACAAACATCAGAGGTCTGACAAGGGAAAGTGCTCCTACTATAAGAAAGGAAACCATACAGAGAAATATTGTTAGAAGAAAACAATAGATCAGATGATAAAACTCCTTGAGCAACACAATATTCCCCCCCCTGAAGGTACAAGGAAGGATAACTCTAGATATAAGACTCAAGATCATGATGAGAGATGCTATGCACTAAAGGCTTGTTGTTCAAAATCACATTCCTTCCTCACTGATTCATGAGCCTCCAATTGTATGGTTGCATCAAGAGAATCATTCTCTTCATTACAACTTATTGATGGTTCGAGTATTCACATGGGTGATGACACTCAAAATTGAATTGAAGGAAAGGGTTCAATCAAGTTAAATCATGGAGTTTTCAAAAATGTACTATATGTTCCCTCCTTAGCTGCAAATTTGTTATCTGTATACTAGATGACACATATTGGCCCACCAAAGCGAGTTTTATTTGGTCTTGACTCAGTGGATATCTTAGATATCTCAACTAGGAATCTTATAGAGAAAGGTGTCGCAAACCATGCCTCCAAGGAATATGAATTCTAACACTTTCTCCCATACTCAGATACAATGCAATCTGAGCTGCTATTTGAAAGGGAAGGTAAAACCATTCTACCTAAACCTTTTACATATGATAATGTTTCAATTATTGTTTCAGATTCAAAATTCGAAGCAGAGGACAAAGTTGAATCAGTTTATGAAATTGAAGATGAAGTTCACAGTGATCCAGATCCAGTCCCTACTCCCAATCCTAGGCCTAAGTTGGCTCAAAAGGTTATTGAGGCAGCTGGGAACATGACTAGATATCTATCTGACATGAGGAGACCAAGATCTTAGTTTCAAAAATAAATCATTGCACTATGTCGGGCAAATTTACTTATTTTAGAGAGGTCCAGCAAGCTCCTAGAGAGATGCTACATGATGGTAAGCTTTGATCAACAATTCTTCTCACTGAATAACAAATTTGATTGTGTCACTCTTCCTCAAGAAACAAGATACAAATGATAAATTACTTCTCCTATCTATCATCATATTGGAAGAAGATGAAAAATTTCACATGCATAGCCCCAAGAAAATAGTGCACACAAGAAACATCACTCTACATTACTTCTCCACAGAGATGTAGACTGCAAAAACATTTTCACAAGTTTTTACTCAAGAAGAAATTTTTTCTCTTAGTATGAAAGCTTGTTCCTAATTTTACTGATTATTTTGAGGCGGGGAGGGGGGGGGGGGGGTGTTCCCATGAGGTTTTCCCCATTTCCTCGGTTTTGTTAAAGATTTTATTTTCATTTAGATTGTATGGGTGACCTTTGGTCTTAGTTTACAGGTCTCAGGTTATCCAAAGTCAGGACTAAGGGAGGGTGTTGGGATTATTATTAATCCTCCCTTTGATCACATAGTATATTTGTCCATTTTCTTATCTTAGGAGGTCTTCATCAATCCACTAGTGTACAAGGGACACACCTAGTTGACATCTGTCCGTTACTGCACCCAATTGCATGAGTTTAGGTTCCCTAAGGACCAATCCCTATAATTTAGGAACCCACTCTAAGTGTCACCAACAGTCTCCAGCAATTAACTCTAGTAGGTATTCAATTAAGTCTAGTTGTGCTCCAATTCCCATTAGTTAGATCACTCTCAGTCATCCTACCTCTAGCTTCAATGACTCATGGGAAGTAGGGAGCATTTGCTTAGCTACCCTCATAATTTAACTGGTTGTGAACTATTTTAGTGATCCGTAGTTTCATTAGTGAGCTCCAGTGGTGATTTTACCACACCCAGTTAGCTCTGGAGTCAGTCGAGGTTGATAGATTCAAATCCTATCTTAGGTATTCAAATTCTCCTATATGTATTACCATTGTATTACTTAATTAGATAATGATTAAAGGATTATGATTCATTATTACAATTAATGGTCTCATGAGTGTCTTTTTATCTTTTGTGAATTATTGATCTGAGTTTATCAATTTCTTATCTCTCTTCTACAATTCTCTGTTGAATCCTGTAGGATGATGATCCTATGCTTCACTGAATTTAACCAAATATGCCTTCTTGAGTTAACATTAACATAATACAAGTCAAGAAATTTTATTGTGATTTGTGGTTTGAGAACTTTGACAACATCAACTGGACACCTTCCTCGAAATGTGTCCTCTTCTACGACTCATTTATGATTTCTTTCCATGCACATTTACATGTACTCATAGTGGCATCTCATATCAATGTGTATTATTAGCTTCAACAAATATTTTTCCATGATTTGCATCAACATAACCTTCTCAACATTTCCTTAAACCATTTTCAACCTCATAAGAGCATTCAAATATGTCTTATTAGTTAGACATATCTAGTCATTTTTTGTCATGTGCCTCAAAAATCCATTTAAAAGGAATTGATATAACATATATCCATAGAAACATCATTAATTTTCCTACATGTATTAGTTGTTATGGTTAATTACATATGTTATAGTTTTGTAAAGTACCTTACACAAATATTTAACTCCTACATGACAATTTGCACAAACATGGTTATTTACTGAAATTATCGTCATTTTGTCGGCGTACCTACAGGTGATGTTTTTGTTCCTACTTATCTTGTTCTTGCTATTAGTTTACAAAAGCCTTGCTTAGCCCTAAGGATAAGTCTTGGTTTTCATCTCATCCTTAACATGTTTAAGCACTATGCTAAGGGTTTCCTGAGAACGTGATTAAGAGGCTAAGGGTATAGTCTTGATCCCTTAATTTCTATGTAATAAGGTTCAAAGGACCCAAGGCGTAGCCTTAGTCCTAATGTGAAAATGTTAACATTAGAAGGACCGTGTGGCTTTTGATTTATAAGTTTATAATATATATATATATATATATATATATATATATATATGGCTATAGGTTTACACCATGCTTGAGTCTTGGCATAAGACAATGATTTACAGGTTATGGTAGAAATGATTTTATATGTTTATATGTTAAGAACTATGGGGTATTTACCATAGTTAGAAACTTGGAGTGAAAAACAATGATTGAATGCCATGATTGCTATCTGTTGTGAGTTATGATGGGATAAATTTGGTACTTTGGTTGACGTGTGGGTTTAATGTGCTCCCCCGGATGTGAGTTGACAATGTAGCTAGACTCTTACTATTGGATCGAGAATGCATCTCAGCCGTCCACCAGTACAACACAATGGAAAAGTTTCAAATAGGGTTTAATGTGTTGTTTTCATTTTTTGAACCCTTCATCGAAGTTATTTGGTCTGCAATCCAAAAGAGTCGACACTCTGCTCTGTCAATGGCGATTTTAAGAGGTTTTTAGTGTGGAGACCTGCCCAAGGTCAATGGCATTCTATCTAGTTTCTTTCCAGTGTATACATGAGGTCTTCATGGCTTTAAAGGCTACCCAAAGCTTATTACTTCACTGCACAACGAATCCGACCTTCACCTTTAGCTTCAAAACTACCTTTACTAGGTAAAATCAACTGCTTAAACTCTGAAAGTTTTTTATTAAAGTGGTTTATCACTCTCATTTGAAAAAGGATGATGCTGAGTCATTTGTTTTACAAGAAGAGGATGGATAAGGGTGTCCAGGAGGAGTTCACCCTTGGCCCTCTCTGCAACTCGACTGAGGTAAGGAAATTCAAGGGTTTAAATACATTGTTTACATGATTTCACTTTTAATATAGTTTTGACTGTGGCTACAGGGATGCAGGTTGAGACCACTAGCGAGGATGGTGACAGGGTCACCTCCTACTAGGCTCACGTCTTAGAATTCCAAGGTAAGCTATGAAACCTTACTCTATTTAAAATCTAGTTTTAATTATTTGCACCCAGTCACTAACTTACATGGGTTCCTTGAACTGTAGGTTTCTCTTGGCTGGGGTTTTTAGGGCTAAGAAAAGAGTCAGGATTCCTCCTTTTAGACAAGATAAGTACAACGTTTGTTTTTTATTCAAACCTGAGGGTTTATGTTTTTAAAGGACAGAGGGCTTCACATCCCTTCTCTTTTCTAGCATTGGTTTAAAACTTGTTTTATGCATGGTTGTTTGTTTTATGGATTACGATAGTATTATGGGTGCCATCATGGATGGGCTTACTAGCACTTTGATTAATTCTATAACTTTAAATTTTTGGGTTTTAAAAATGATGGTGGATTCCATCGTCGATGGTCTTACAAACACCCACTGGATTTGTGGAATTCATTGTTTAACATTTGATAGTATTAATATTTATAGATCTAAATGTGACCCATAGGGCCTTTGCGATTTCTGTGAAGTTTCTTTAATCCCGTGTCATAAAATTATATTGTGGTTGTAACATATACTTGTATGTTTCATTTCTTGTGCAATGGTTTCCATCCTTCGATGGTCTTAGTGCCATACATTGGATTTAGAATCCAATTCTTTTAACATTCTATATTTAATAGGGCAGTATGACCCTTAGGGTCTGTTGCCGATTTCTTATTATGTGTTTGGTAATGTGCATCTCTGAATAAGTTCTAGTTTTTATTTTTAATTAGTTAAGGATTGAATTATAGCTTATGTTTCTAGATTCAATTTTTTTGAGGCTTCCATCTATGATGGTCTTATTGCCACATAATAGATTTGACAGGTTTGTTGATTAGATGTTGTATATTTGATTTTTGGTTAGTAAATGATAGAGGTTGATGGCCCGATTTACTTGCATGATATAACAACAAATTGTGGTAGTGGATCCAAGCTACAAGTTGATTTCCTTGACTCGGTTGGGAACTGCTAGCTAATTTATGAATTGGATTGCATATAATATATATATATATATATTTGTAAATGAATAGATGGCATTTACAACGATTCCTTAAGATCACAATGGATCTCGATCTAACATTCTTGATCTGTAAAACTTAATTTGTAACAGGGTTTTGAAAATGAGATGCATATTAATAAGTTATAAATCTAGGAAGGCCTTTAAGATTTTGACCAAATTCTAATATATTTGATTACTAGTTTATAAAGTGGAATTATCATTTGATTTTCAGTTTTGAAGATATAGTACCTTCTGTTGCTCTTATTCCTTCAATCTTGCTCTCTAATATGTTTAAGATGTGGTTTTAAACAAGCCTTTCGGCTCTTAGTTGTTTTAAGAAAAAACCTGGATAAAGCTTGCTAAGGTCTTTCTATTTATTAAATAGGTTTCTTCAACATTTAACTAGATTTATAATATAAGAAAAATTGGTCTATGATAGTTGACTAGATTTACAGTAGCTTTCAAATTACTATTTGTTATAATAATGAAATTCACTAGAAATATTCGATTCGAGTATGGATTCCCTATCAGAGATACATTAATAACTAATTCTAGTATTTTATAAGAATGAATATATATTCATAAATGAATATAGGGAATTTACAACAATTCCTTAAGATCACGGTGGATCTCGATATAACATTCTTGATTTGTAAAACTTAGTTTGTAACAGGGTTTTTAAAATGAGATGCATCTTAATAAGTTATAAATATAGGAAGGCCTTTCAGATCTGGACCAAATTCTAATATATTTGATTACTAGTTTATATAGTGGAATTATCATTTGATTTTTAGTTTTGAAAATATAGTACCTTCGATTGCTCGTATTCCTTCAATCTTTCTCTCTAATATGTTTAAGATGTGGTTTTTAACAAGCCTTTCGGCTCTTAGTTGCTTTAAGAAAAAACCTGGATAAAGCTTGCTAAGGTCTTTCAATTTATTAAATAGGTTGCTTCAATATTTAACTAGATTTATAATATAAGATAAATTGGTCTATGACAGTTGACTAGATTTACAATAGCTTTCAAATTACTATATGTTATAATAATGAACTTTACTAGATATCTTTGATTCGAGTATGGATGCCCTATCAGAGATACATTAATTACTAATTCTAGTATTTTATAAGAATGAATATAATAACAGAAAGAAGATCTAGTTTTGATAACATAATAGGAATGGTTACTGAGTTAATGCATAAAAATTCTACATTTTATTTGGATACATAATAGTTCATTATCCTATACAGATGCATAAAATATTTTTGCTTAAAAGAAAATAGTTGCGATTCAAAGTTAAGATAAACATCCTAATGTAACTAATTTTAATTAGCTAAGAATAAGACAAGGAACCTCGCACCACTTTCGAGAAAATTGAAATGGAATAGTATTTCCTCCCAACCAACTCCTAGAGCAGACAAAACACTTGCTCTAGAACCCCCGAGCCTGTTCCTGAAACCACGAGAGCAAAATACACTTAATGCACCATCTCTTGCATTATCAGATTCAATCCTTATCCAATTCTATCCTCCTACTTGATAATTGGACATACTATTATATAGTATTTTTCCTATGACTTGGTCATTTATGAACGCCATTCTCTTTAGAACTCAACAAAGGGTTGTGACCTAATTTTGGGGAAGATGCCTCCTGCACCTTGAGTTCTCACTCAACAAATGCAACCAGTTGTCTTTTCCTCTTGTGGGTCAGTAAACACTCTTCAACAACCATTTCATTTCTGTCCCCTCGAGTATCTTTTATTAATAAAAGAGTAATCCATTACATTTATTCTATTTTTGACTTTTTGTCAAAAAATTTTAAAAAAATAAAATAAAATATTTTAAAAGAATTTAATAATAACTTATTAAATCTCGGTGTATTAAAATTTTCGTTAGCTCCTTTGGTAGGGTAGGGTAGGCTCAAGCAACATCACTAAAGCTATAGGTCTGAGATAGTTTGGACATATAGATTAACAAGTTATGAATTGAGTCAAGAAGGTGATATTCTTAAGATTGAAACTTAAAGCTAATGTTAATCTTTCATATTTCACTAGGCATTGCCCTTCCATATGAAGAGATATGGCATAAGTGGTTCTATTAAGCACTTGTCAATACATAAAAATGCATAAGCATTGAAAATTTCACTTTGAAAGTAATGAAGGTCAATCTACTTACATATAGTAGCAATAAATGCTAGAAAGGAAGATTAGTGGAAATTGAGGGCAAATGAAACAATTGGAGTAAACTCTTCCCAAACTTGCAACTAATTTATCTAGGTGCGTTACTTAAGGACCTCTGAATAATTACTTATTCGTCACCTCTATTCCTTCTCTCCTTCAAAATACATTCAGGAATACATAGGGAAAGATCCAAGTTAAATCTTCAACTTATACCTATCTTAAGTTCCCTCTATCTTAGTAGCTTTGTTAGACAAATCTCCAGGAAAGATAATACGTAGACACATATTTGTCCTGAATAACCAATGAAACTTATACCTATCACTAGGGGATTTGAACCCTAACCCAAGAAACCCTCATACTCAGTCTTCTACCATTCTTAAGAGTATTACCTAGAGATCTTACAAGCTATCATTTTTTGTCAAGCATAAATATCCCCAGAAACACATTGGGTTATATATTATTTTAATTTATATATGAACTACATGTATGGGAGGAGGGTGAAGCCATACATACCTCCATAGGGTGATGGCATATTTAGCGAACCTCATGCACTTAATGTGGTAATTATAATGTGAGTGTTAATCATGTTTTAGTGAGCCTTAACATTGTGTGGATATTTAGAAGTATTAGCGGGTTTTGTGTAGAGATTGATAAATTCACAGACTTTCAAGAATAAATAAAAAGAAGAAATGATTAATCTTCATAATATCAATTGGACTAATGTTGAGATCACACCTACCCTTTGTAATACCAAGTTGCATTCGATCCTCTTTCCTTCGTTGACACCAAAATATTCAAGCATCAATATCAATGATATCATTGCATTAGTGAAATGTCAAGATAATACTAATAATCCAAGCATTGTGCTTGCAAGAGAAATTCCTTAATCTATTAATGTTTTGAAAATGAACCATCATGAGGAACGGTAACATGTTGTAGAATAAATTTTCAACCTGACCTCACATGACGAGAATAAGATTACAATTAGTGTATCGATTGTTACATGGAAAATTTGACAACTATTCATCTATTACAAATTATAACTTTCAAACTATTATATCCTGAAAATTTCTTGTTTTTTTTAAAAGAAAAAAAATGACTTTTTCTTTTTATTCATTAGAATCAAAGAAAAATAAAGTTACATACATGTCTTCAAACAACCCAATCTGATAGACATCAAACAAAATACATCATGACATCATGCTAAGAGTATTTAATCTACGCTCCTTAATATAAAACAACACCTGCCATATCTAGAAAAAAAATCAATCTTCAAAGCCAAAAGATATTGTCTTTTTTCACCAAAATAAAAAACGACCTATACATACTCTTTTGAAACTTAACAATGAATAACATAAAAACATAAACTAAGGAGAGTTAAAAAAAACTCAAAAAACTGCTTCAACTCCTTATCTAATAAGCACTCCTTCCACATATTCCTGAAAGTGAATAAATCCAATTGAAGACAAAATGACCTATTTTGAAAGTTTATCAACTTGCATATTAATTTACTGCAAATGTGTGAAAGAGCATATTTTACTGAAATATCTCAATAGGACTTGTACTGTATAGGACCAATGCTTGATTTAATAGCTTGAATATTACTCTTTCCCAAATCCCAATCTATAATAATCTTGGAGTCACCATAAATTTGAATAGCATTAATCCCATTTGTGATTGCAAAATGAATAATGCCACATAATCCAAGAAGTTCTTCCCTTGTATTACCTCATCTACCACTATTTATCAATAACTTTAATAAGTGGTCCTAGTTTATCACAAATAGCGTACCATTGCCACATTATCCTTCCACTGAAGCTCCATCAAAGAAACCTAAAGACGAGGAGAAATTAAGAACTGAAGTGTTTACAAATTTAAAAGGATTGGATTTATGAATTTTATAGTCATCCAAATAGGACCTTATGCAACTAATGCTGCATAAATTAAGATTTGGCAATAGGTTCTCGAATAATAGCTTGTTCCTCAAGAGCCAAATAGACTTGCAAATAAAAATAGACAACAACATGTGCTTTTTTAGATTAAAACCAATCCCTAAAACTTTCTTCAACACTTAGAATCCCCCATTGAGAGTTAACATTGAAATCTTTACAAATCATGTTCCACAAACAGGCACTGACAGAACACTAAAGAAATAAATGTTATACTGCATCATCATCATTTCGACATAGGACATAGATATGAGGTCCCATTGAGCCTCGTATCATTAAGTTTTTCCATGTGAGTAATTTGGTTTCCAATAGTAACCAAAAAAACACTTTAACTTCCAATGTGGGATGCACCAACTCGAAAGGATTTTATACCACCATTTTTTCTCAAGATGAATTTGAGAAGAAATAATAGCCTCATAAGCATATGTTGCTATAATATGGCTAGCTGATTTGTTCCACAACAAAACAATTTTGTCTTGAGTATTCCCCAACCTGATACCTGCCAAGTTTAGTGAATATATATAATTATCCCATATTTCCACCCAATTCCTGTGCACTCCAATGTCTCTAGAATTTATAGTTAAACAAAGCATTGCTACCATCCAAACTTGTTTATATTAAAAAATTCAATATTGAATTAATTGACATTTTTCACATAATTAATACAAATTCATTCATGAAAAGATAAAATTCATTTTCATTGGTAGCAAGTAAAAAAAAATTTCACTTGATCTTTCTCAATACATCCAACTTTAAAACTAAATAAAGATTACACGTTTAAATATTTGATTCAACTTAATACATTTAAATTAGTTTTACTAACATTATAAAATATAAAATATAAAAAATATAAACTCTCAATACATTTAAATTAATTTTAAGAACAATATCAACATGAATCTATCTTAAAGAGAATTTACAAGCATCGAGAATGATCAAATATTTGGAAGTGCAAACCCTTTTTTAGAGTGCAAATGTTGAGAATATATTAGTTTTATATAAGCCTTTATAAATGTAATTTGAGCTAAATTTTTTTATGATTTATAAGCTAACTAAAATATAAATGTTATAAAAAAAGTATCATTAAAGAGAGCCCCCTTTGGATTGAGAAGGCTAGTTTTTAGTCCTAAAGATTGGTTCGAGGTTACCTTTGGTATTTTCTTTTATAGCCAAGGGAAATTTATGGGAGATAACATTTTGGAGTAGTTGCTGGGGATACGAGAAGTTTATTTACCCCAAATCTAATTGACAATGTTTAGTTTTGATTTTTGATGGTAAACAGAAGTTACAAGATACAAAAATACTATACATCATTCACCCGATAAATATGTTTTCAACAAAATTCAGAATTCAAAGTATCAGTGGTGACTCCACTATCCAAAGAATCCATAGCCTAAACAAATCCTTAGTCACTCTATTGTTTTCAAGATGAATTCAGCTGCAAGGTATGATCCTATGAATCATTCACACATTCCCAGTTTTCCAAATCATATGCCTTGTATACATTAGACAACATATTTGCCAAAATTTTAAGACACGGAAAAAGATAATGCTACGTTTTATTTGATCAAATTTCATATGCATATATATAACCTGGGGGTTTAATTGCATGAAGTATTTTTCTAATGAAAATTTTCGCCGCTACTTTGGAAGGAAAGGAATGATCATGGTATGAAAATTTAACAACTACTAGCTTATGTTCTTTAGAATATTTTTCATACAGTTTTCTATGAAAATTACAAAGAACATTACCCATCTTTTTCATGCTATGGAAACTGTTGTGAAAAGTTTGAAAGTTTTATGCAACACATAGAAAATGAATTTGGCGATGAAGAATTAATGGATGAAGAAATCACAAATTTTTATGAAGATTATTTTCAAAATAAGAAAGAGATATTACATGATAATCGCCATGATTTTCAACAAGCTCTCAAACAGAACATAGTTAATCCCTTGGATGAAAATGAAACAAATCATCATTTTAATGTTGAAGTTCATATTCCATTCCCTAACTTTGAAAAAAATTTCATATTTTAAGTGACCAAGAGAAGGATATGGATCATCGGTTAGTAGTTTCTATAGTTATTTTACCTTCTAAAAAAGTCATTGAAACATAGCAGTTGTTTTAAACCCTTTGGAAAATGGAGAAACGATTTAGGATTTTACACCTTTTGAAATCACAAAGTCAAAAACTTTAGAAAATCAATGTGAAATTCTTATTGAATCATGTGAAGGGTCATATTTGGTCATTCTTGTTTTACAAGATATGGTTGTTCCGTTTCTAGTTTTTCAACAATATACAAAGTCTTTATCTGATTTGGATGAAAAAGATGATAAACAAATTTACGTTTTTCCATTTGAAAATGATCATGAGGTTTCTAGTGAAAAGCTTGAAGACATAAATCAAGAAGAAATCGTTAAAAGTGAACGATATTCTTGTCTTTTTTATTATTATCAAGAAGTGATCCTTCATGTTCTTGAAGATCATTTTACTAGTTTGTTGGAATCATCAGTGAAGGTGGATTTTGTGGAATTTATGAATTATGGATATTGGTTTTAGGTAAGCTTTGAGTTGTTTCATTTTGTATTTTTCTTTCTATTTGGAGAAATTGAATGTGAGCCTCAATGAGGTAGCCATTTGCTTGATTGGATGCATTAGATCTCTATTGTCACATTATTTTGGAGTTGTTTTCATCATGTTAAAGTATGAGTGTGTGTAATAAGCTTGAATATCAAGCATCATTTTCAGCTTCAGTATTTGAAAAATAGATGTTAGTATTAAATGTGTTTTCAGTTGAGGATTGGAACATGTTGCAACTTCGAAATATCTCAATGGATCAAGCACTTGGTTTAGAGGTTCTTTGCTACATCACAAGGAGGATAACATCCCCATTTGATAAATATTGTCACATAGAAAATTTAAAATTTGATCTCTGTCCAATTATGCATCAGCTTCACCAAATTCCCTTGTCCTTATGTCATCCTTGTACTTAGATTTTAAAAAAAAAAAATTACTAGCTCTATCAAGTTTCCATCACCTTAATCTTTCTTTTGACTATTTTTTCTATAGTAATCATGTCCTCCACAAATTAAGATTTATCCCATTATTTCTTTCATTATTAAGATTAAGCCCAACTACCTTATACACAAATTCATATTATGAGATTCATAATTCCAAGTATTTGTCAAAAATCAATAAGATTTATATTTATTAATATAAATATGTTATATTAAAATATTTATATTAATATTTCATTCCAAAAATAATTCATATTATGCTCCTATTCTTGGCACACATCTCAATGAATATCTTATTAAGTTTGGATGAACATCCACCATTTATTCCACTCACTCTACTAATTCAAGGATTAATATTTTGAGGTGGTAGTAGAATTTAAACCATTTACCACGTGGAGCATTCTAGTAGAGTCTGTTACCAAAAATGTTCACAACTAAACAACTTTCCTCTAGCTCCGAAATGAAATACATAAAATAATACTTTATTAGCATCCTTATGTTTCTAATTTTGGTTGCTCTCAAATCCACGTGATTGCATCATTAAATAGATATGAAACAAATTTTTAATGTGGCAACTCAGATTCAAGTGCCAAATATTGGATAATCATTTAAGTGAAAACATTTTCTATATTTTGTAACATGATTGTATCTTTTTTTCAAAGGAAAAAAATACCAGTCTTTGTTATTCATAGAAATCAAAAGACATCATTTACATACCATCTTTATGACTGATAGATATATATCAAACCAGAACATCACATAGACATAAGATGAGACCATACTGACTACTTTCATCTAGAAGAAAAAGTATGATCATAGCAGACTTTTCTCATCATCCCTGATAAATCAGGTCAGAATATGCTGAGAAAGATTGAAGATGATCGTCAAACAAACATTTCTAAGGAAGACTTGCTGGCTGAAAGGTCTCATAAATAACAGACAAAGATGGTCAATCATATGATGAAAATAAAAAGCCGAAAAACATGAGACTCAACAACACTAAAAAAGAACATATTGGCCATAATTTATGACCATTCCATCCAGAATTTCAAAGAAAGTTCCATGTCTCATATCCAATTTCAGGGCCTGTTTAGAGAGTCCATCTGCCAGCGAGTTATGCTCACAGAATATGTGTTTGAAAATCACTGGAGGGGCCATTTGAAGCATATTTATTATATCATCACACCAATGCATCAGTGAAGGAACATCAAGCACATAAATTCTGTTGAGCCATGATATAATAACCATAGAGTCACCAAATATCAAATACATGGGAAGACCCATCATCAAACTTACTCTAAGAACTGCCCAAAGAGCCAATAGTTCCACTCTAGTGCTCGTGTTACAACCACATCCCATAGAGAAACTGAAGAAATGAGTATCATTTAGATAGATCACAAAGCCTGAGCCACCTATATTCTCCGCAGCATCTCCATCGAAAAATCCACAGGGATAGGCCTTTAGAGGTTTTGAACCAATATTCCGAATTTTTTGGATTTTTATTAGAGCTGGGTATGAATTTAAAAAACCTTCAACCCTGGAAATAGGAGCAGAGAAATACGGTTTCTTATTTTCAAAAAGATAGTTATTCCGGAGAAGCCAGATACCCCAGAAGATAAATAGTGGGAGACATCTAAAAGGAGCTGAACGCGCAAAGGAATTAAACCACTGTGCTAGAAAGGACGGGACAGTATTGTAGATAGGAAAGGAGAATCCAAACTTAGCAGTGAAATGTGTGAGAATACACACAGTGAAAGGTAAAAATAAAAAGAGATGATGAATATCCTCTACATTTCTTTCACATAGAACACAGTGACTCGGGCATTTGGACCCTCTATTCTGAAGCTGATCCCAAGTTAAAACCTGGCCTCTAGCCAATAGCCATGTAAAGCATGCTATTTTCAGAGGTATATTTTGAGTCCACAGAAAATCCAGAACAGGTTCTTGAATCTCTGAACAACTGTTAGAGAAAATCCATTCATATCCTTTTGCAGCAATTAAAGGGCCCACATAATTATTATGAGACTAGAGAAGAGAATATCAATGATCAGAAAGATGGATTCTGCCAAATTCCAACCCCCTGATAAAATTATCCCAAATATTTTTCCATTCACCACAAAGATCAAGCTCTTCAACCGAGAACCAGTAGCCCGAAGCATAGGAAATTTGATTCCTAGCTTGGGCTAGGGAGCGAATTCCGTAATCTTCCAAGTAATCTCTCAATTCTATCGACAGAGTAAAAGAGGAGCCCATACCAACAAATGGATCCTCACCCAGGCGAATAGCAGAGCCATTGCCAACATGCCAGAGAATACCTTTACCAATTCATGGTAAGGTAGAGACGAAACCTCTTCAAATTATCGAGGAATTTCGAATTTTGAATATTCTTTCCCTAAACCAAGAATGCAAAGGCATGTTTTTCATATAATTAACAGAGATGAGATGATTCCAGATGCCATTGATGTTCAGAGCAAGCCAGAAACTTTTCATTCTCAAAGATAGATTGAAGCTAGGCAGGTGCTTTAATCCCTAGCCACCATGAGAAGTAGGACGAGCCAGAAGATGCCAGTCTACTAGATGAAATTTTTTAATCTTTGAAGAAGAGCCCCAAAGAAAATAAAATATCATCTTTCTGAGCTTTTCTAAGATTGAGTATGGAATCAGAACAAGAGCCATCCATAAAACAGGTAGACTTCACATAACAGATCGAATGAGGACTAGACGTCCACCAATAGACAGGAGCCGGTTTGTCCAATGGGAGATTCTCTTCTCAAATTTAGAAACAATCCAGTGCCAATCCTTTACCAGATAATCTGAAGGCTTGAGGAAGTATCCAAGATAATCGAATCCCTTATTAAGATAATCAAATCTATAAGGGAGGAGACCAGTAATTCTTCGGAGAAGGGCCTCATCCAAATGATTATGAAGAAAATAGGATTTATTCATATTTATACACATATCAGAGGCCTCACAAAATGTATCAAGGATGACTTTGAAAGCCATCCATTCCTCAAAAGAACCCAGACCAAATAAGATCACATCATCTACAAAAAGTAAATGAGTGAGGAAAAGCTGAGACGAAATCTTGATCCCTTTAATTTTTCCATTCCTTTTGACATCTTTGATCAAAAGGCTAAGCCCTTCTATAACCAGGATGAAAAACAAGGGAGACAAAGGGCAGCCCTGCCTGATTCCATGAGAGGCTGGAAAAAAGGAAGTAGGAGAACCATTTACAAGGACAACAAAGTTGGCAGAAGAGATACAGCCCAAAATCCAATTAACCCCAACAAGAGGAACCCCGATTTGAGTAAGGACAAGACGGATAAAGGTCCAATTAACTCGGTCAAAAGATTTTGATAAGTCCAACTTAAGGATGAGAGCACATCTCTTATTAGTTTTGACAGTATGTAAAACTTCCTGCATTATGGCTATGGGATCGAGGATCTAGCGGTTCTTTAGAAATCCAAATTGTTGAGGATTAATGGAAGCATCTAAGAAGGGCTTAAGTCTAAGGGCCACAATTTTAGAGATCAGCTTATAGCAGAGATTACAGAGAGAAATGGGGCGAAATTCAGCAAAGTAAATAGGTAGATCAACTTTAGGGATGATAGCTAAAAAAGTGGAGTTTAGGGTTGGAGTCACTTTGCCCAAGATCCTAGGAGTTTCCACCATATTGACGAGGAGAGGTCTTATAAGATCAAAAAAAATCAAGTAGAACTCAACAGGCCAGCCATCCGGGCCTGGAACATTATCTCTTTTAAACGTTTTAAGAGCCCTCTCTACTTCCATAATAGTGACAGAGCTAGTGAAGGCCTCATTCTCCTCAGCACTGATATAGGAGGGAAAAAAGAGAATAACCTTAAGGTGGGCTGCAAGGTTTGGCAAGTGATCATCTTCAAAGATAGTCTTCAAGTAACGAATCCCGAGGGATTTGATACTACGATCATCTGAAACCCAAGTACCCAATTTATCTTGCAAACTCCAGATAGCATTATGATTTTTCTGAGCTAATGCCACCGCATGAAAATACTTAGTATTAGCATCCCCATTTAGAGCCCAGGTAACCCTACTTTGAAGTCTTGCTGAGTATAGCTCATGATCTAACAGCTTTTGAAGATCAGCTTTGAGGGAATTCAATCTCAGTTGTTGTTCTTCATTTAAAATAGTAGATTGAGAAGAAAAAAGAAGAGAACTAATTTCATCTTCCAAGAAAATAGAATTATCCTTCATCTTTAGAGCTTCGACTTTAGTCCATGATTTGACTTTTTCTTTTAGGATGCGAAGTTTAAATGAGAGTACATACATAGAATCCATCGAGTTATCCGAACGAATAAGTGGCCATTCAACTCGAATCATCTAGATAAAATCCTCATTGTCTAACCATGATTGATTAAACTTAAAAGGATAAGCACAAGGGCTTTGATGATCCAACCAATCAAATAATACAGGGAAGTGATCATAAATCCTGCATCTATGAGCCCATACCCGATACCTGGGGAGAGAGCTAATAAGCTGATCCGATAACAAAAAAATGATCAAGCCTTTTTGAGATACCATCTTCCCCTATCCTTCCATTCCTCCAAGTAGGGCTTGCATAGGATGGGGCCACATCCACTAAATGATGGTCAGAGAAAAGCTTGGAGAAAAAAGGTCCCAAGGGATCAAGTTACGCTCTAGAGCCCCAAATATCTGAGGAATTCAAAGCTAAGTTCATATCACCAGCTAGGATAAGATTTGGCAGTGAGAGAAGACCACCAGAAGCCACATCACTCCAGAAAGAATCACGATTGAGGTAAGGGCCGTAGCAGTTTAGAATAGATAGCTCGAAAGAAAAACCATGAATTGAAGCTTTAAGTAAGATACCAGTAGCAGTATGGAAGGCTTTACATTTGAGGTGTTTTGGGTTCCAGCTAGAGAGAATTCCCCCTGAAATACCTTTAGAGCTAAGGGCACAAAACTCCCATTCTTAACAGAGCTTAGAAAAGGAAAATAATGCAGGGTAAGAACTGGTCATGGTCTCTTGAAGGAGAACGACATCAGGTGAGAGCGAAACAAGAAGATGATGAAGGATTTTTTGCTTGTCCAAGCACCCAAAACCATGGACATTCAGGGTGAGAATATGCATTAGGAATCAATCCATTGAGGGGTCGAAGCTCTAAGGACACTTTGAGATGGAGAGGAGTGATTATGTGCCATTGCTTTAAGTATCGTAGATAAGGGATTATAAGGGGCCAGGACGAGGTACACAAAATCAAGACGAGATTTATTTTTCTTCTTCCTCCTTATAGTAACATTCTCAAAATGGATGGAGTCGAGTGGAAGAACCGAGGGGGAGAGTGGCGTCTTGTCAGAAAAAATACTCAGAGACTTTTGTAAAGAGGGGTTGGCAAAGGATGGAGAGGTGATAGTGCTAAGAGGAGGAGAACCCAATGGAAAAGGACTAGAGCTGATGGGAGGAGGGAAATCTACATCAGTGAAAAGAGGAGTGGGGAAAACACTTTTCAGAGGAAGAGTTTGTAAAGGATAAGAAAGTGGAGAAACCACCGGGTGATCTGCACCAAAATCCCGAGAAGGAGAGTTGTGAAGAACCACAGGTGATGTAGGAGGATGGGAATTTGAGTGAGAAGGAGGTTCTAAGGATGAAGGGGGAGGCTTCGAAAGTGGGACATTGAACTCCCGCGAAGGAACACAGGAATGAGGAGGTGGACTATCCAGAGATTGAGAAGTGGTTGAGAGCTTAGAAGCACCATGACTAACATCCACAGAGTCCAACATAGCTAAATCAAGGTCTGAACCATCTCCAAAAAGAGAACATGCGTTATTTAGAAGATCAATAAAGGGGCCTGGAGGAACCAATGACAAACATACCTGAGCTTTCCTTTGAAATGGAGGGGTGGTAAGAAGAGCCGCAAACAAAGATCATTGATCCGGGGACGGAGAACCATTTCAAAAAGATGGACAGGCATGTTGCAAATGGCGCGTTTCTTGGTAGCAACTGCATCTGAAAGGGATGCCTTGATAGTCCAGATGTTGAATGAACAGACGTTCCTGACAGAGAATCTCTATTTCTGCTAGTAACCCTTTAAAAATTTCCATCTCGACTAAGATTTTAGCCATCCTCTTATCGAAAGAATTCATAAAATCATCATCAAGCGCCACAAAGTAGCCTATTGTGTTTCCAACTCCTTCCAGTAAGGGACGATTCTAGAGTGGGAATGGAAGCCCCGGTAGAAGATCCCACAGATTCCATTCTAAACTCTTTCACGTGTAGGATCAAAGTTAACATGCCAACGGTCTAAAACCAGAGACCCATTACGCACCCTCCAAAGGCGGCTTAAAACCTCTGTAGCATGAACATCCTCTAAGAAGACAAAAACTATGCAACCCCGAACAAGAAGGCTGATAGTTGGAACGTAGGACAAGAAGGGATTCTAATGTTCGGTGGCCCAAGAAAACCAGTCTTTTTTGTCCATCGAAACATATTCCAATCTACCTATTAGTGCACGGGAACACAACTCTTCCACCCTGTCTAAATATATATCTTGACCCACCACATAGTGCAATTTCCCTTCCAATATGTTATGGGACTTAGCCTTTCTACAACGACGGAAGCATGCATAAACGAGGTCAGACAGTGGGTCGGGAGACCCACCATGGGTCTTCGACATCAAGACAAAAAGGAGGTCCCCAAAATGACTGACCAGTCAACCAAATGCCAACAAAACCAGAGAATGAGACAGGAATAAACCACATGATCCACAGTAAACCCGAAAACAAACCCCAATTAGGGTAGAATCAAAGAGAACAGCAGGGTTAAAGAGAATAAAACCCTAATCAAACCCACAAACCATGAAAGCGACAGCCACCTTCCGAAAGAGAAACAATGCAGACGTGGGGGTCAACAGAATGCCAAGGAAGCCGAGAAAGAGACAGGAATAACTCACATGGGCCACAGAAAACCCGAAACAACAGGGTTAAAGAGAATCAAACCCTAATCATAACCACATTCCCTAAAAACGACAACCACCTTCAGGTAGAGAAACAGCGTGGATAAGGATAGACAAACCCCCAAAAATCCAGGAGGAGTAGAAACTTCTAGCGACAGGGAAACAATCAACACAAACGACACTAGAAAAGGTGTCGGAATCTACAAAATCACAACCCATTCAAGGATAGAAAGCATGTCCAAGCCAAAACCGACTTCTATGTATAGTTCCCACTTATTTTAGACTGGTTGGTACTAGTCCTCAACACATGAGGATGGACTCCAGTCGTCGGTAGCGGCTCAAAGAGGAGGACATGCTAAGCTAATAAAACCAAGAAGAAAAGCAAGGGGGGATGAAGACGAGGACTGTAAACCCAACAGATGAGGAGCCAGACAACTGAAAACAAAATGAAAAGAGCCAGTTCAAGGAACGACCTGTAACTTATGGGAAAGCAAAGAAAGAAACTAGGGCCATCCTTCCTATAATCTACAAACATCACCATCTTATAACCTGTAGACACCAAACCCTCGTCCTCCCATCGAAACCCCAACTTAGTTTTTAAAGTGAAACTATTAATTCACTCTGATAATCAAGTTTTTCAATGTGATTGTATCATCAAATAGATATGAAACAAATAGATATGAAACAAATTTTCAATGTGGCAACTCATATTCAAGTGTCGAATATTGGATAATCATTTAAATGAAAATATTTTCCATATTTTGGAAATACAAAACCAAAAGAAGAACAATAAATGGTTTTTGCCTAAATTATAAATTAGTTTATGGTTTATATTTATAAAATTAATTCATTCATAAATATACAAAACCTGGTAAAAGCAAGACATGGATTTTAGAAACCGTGGATTTTATAGGTACACGTTGAAGAAATATTTTTATCAAAATATATTATTCTCAAATATTTAAAATTGATATTTTTAAAAATTAATGAGTGATAAGAAATAAATAATTTCTAAATCATTTGAAAAACCAAATACAATATTGTTTCTAGATTTGAAGGTAAGTAATTGAAGATCAATTTTTTCATTTTCCGCAGGCAAAAGACTATTTCCATTTTTGAAGGTACAAAATTAACACAATGATTTAGTTCTAAATTTCCATAATAGCAGGATCAACAAGTGGTAGAGATCAATTATAATTAAAATCCAACAACTTTAAACATTCGAGACACCATGCAACATGTTCCAGATCCTTGGGCATAGAAATTTCATGTATTCTATTTTCAATAATAGTTTGTTAAAAACTTCCCTCGGAGTTGTTGTATATATTTTAGGTTTTGCAATGTAATAGGGGATGCGAATTTTGTGAGGGACTATAAGTATGTTGAACGTTTTTCTGAATTGAAATAAAATTTCCCAAGACTAGAAGTACTTGAAGCGAATGGAATGCCATAGATTCCTATGTTGGTATTTTTTGAGTATGTGTTCTTATTTATTGAATATTTTCTTTCAATGTTTATTTAGTGTGTTATTTTTTATTATTTGAATGCAAGTAAATGAACTGTAATTCATATTTGATGCTCTAATTTCATCACATTTTCCTCTAAAACCATGGCATAATTAATTTATGATGTTCTATTGTGATGGATTGTTTTCATTAAATCTTCTGCCATACTGTAACTACAAAATTTTTGAGAAAGTATAGCCTACCCTGACTCTGTAATTTCTTTTCTCTCACACCAGTAACTTGGAAACTTTTAAAATTTTATCTTATGACTCCATGCCCAATGGTTAGCTAGTCTTCTCTCCATCTTGCCAAAAATTCACAAGAAAAATTAATCATCAGAAGATCTAGACACCGTTTTAAATACATGATTTGTTGTTGTCATGAACTTTGGACAATAAACTCATAAAGGGAACCCCCTTTGGATTGAGTTATAAATTTAATGAAGCATAGGATATTAAGGCCTGCATGAATTCAATGAAAAAAGAAGGCTGCAAAAGAGAGAGAATAATTTAATAGAGACTCATCAATTACTCATGGAAAAATTGCACACACATGGAAACAAATTGGAATAATATGATTACATCCATTAATCAGTAAAAAAATACGTAATACAATGGTGTTACGAATAGGAGAATTCAAATACCTAAGATAATATTTGAATCTACCAACTTGGATTGGCTCCATAGCTAACTCATTGTGGGAAACTCACCACTAGAGCTCACTAAGGAAACTTCATATCACTGAAACAATTCACAACCAATTAACTAATGCAAGTATGTGAGGAAAGGAGCCCTACCTCCCTTAAATCATGCAATATGGAAATACAATGACTGAGAGTGCTCTAACTGATGGGAATCATAGCATCTTTGAATCTAACTAAATAGCTCCTAAGGTCAACTGCTGAAGACTGATGATGTCACTCATAGTGGGTTCCTAAATTATAGGGATTGGTCCATAGAGCTCCTAAACTCATGCATAAAGGTGCAGTAAGTGGTAGGTGTCCCTTAAGTGTGACCCCCATACACTAGTGTAGTAATAATGACCTCCTAATCTAGTAAAAGGACAAATAGACCATGTGGTCAAAGGGAGGATTAGTTAATCCTAACAACCCCCTTTAATCCTAACTTTGGACAACTTGGACCATGGAAACTAAGGCCTAAGGTTACCCATACAATCTAAATGAATACAAATTATTGCTTAACAAACAAGGAAATGGGGAAAACCTCATGGGAAACCCCCTCTCAAAATAAGCAAAAGAAAATAGGATCAATCTTTCATACTAAGAGAAAAAATTTCTTCTTGAGTAAAAACTAGTAAACATATTTCTACAATCTACATCTCCATGGAGCAGTAATGCAGTATGATGGTTCTTTTGTGCACTAGTTTCTTGGTATTGTGCATGTGAACCTCTCCATTTTCTTCCAATCCAATGAAAAATAGGAGAAGGAATGTTGCATTCACTACAAAACAAATCCTATGATTAACGTCTCTTTTTGCTTCCTTTTTGGCGTCTAGACCATATTTCAATGGATTTGTCTTCATTTTTTGGACAATATGCTGCAATTTCATGGGTTGGTTCTATTTTAGTTGCTTTTTGCATCCTTTTCCCAAATTTGGTGCAAATTATGGCGTAATTTTCATCTGGTATTCCGCCTTGTTATGTGCCAGTTTTTGCAGCAAATTTTGTGCCAAGTTTTGCTGTAGTTTTGTGCCTAGTTTAGATATTTACTCTTGTTGCACCCCATTTTACATCCATGTTTTCATCCACTTTTGCATCCCTTTTTACATCCTATTTTTCCTCATTTTTTACATTCTCTTTTGCATCCTTTTTTACATACTCTTTTGCATCCACTTCTGCTTCTTTTTTTGCATTCCCTCATGCACCAAGTTTTACATTAAAGTTTACATCCTATTTTGAGTCTAGTTTTGCATCTAGTTTTGTTTCACCCACTTTTTCATCCACTTTCGCATTCATTTTTTTGTCAACTTTTGCACCCACTTTTTCATCCCTTTTTGCATCCATGTTACATAGATTTTTGCATCTGATTTTGTCGTGTCACAATTCACACACATTTTTTTGGCTAAGTTTCCACCCACTTTTGCTTCAGATTTTGCATATGCATTTGAATATTTTTTGCATCCAAGTTTACATCAATTATTGCATCCATTTTGCATGCACTTTTTCATCGGGTGTTACGTTGGGTGTTACATCTATGATGAAAATGATGATGATGATGACAATGACGACGTTGATGATTATTATGACAGCAATGAAATGGATGATGATGATGACAATGGAAATGATGATGAATACAATGAGAATGATGATGTTCATCAACTTAAAAAATAAAGTTGTTATTTATCATGCATAGATCGTATGTCTCCTCCATGAACCTTTTCCACTAATCACACATTTTGAGTAGATGTTATTTCTTATGCAAAAAGTAATGACTGAATAACTTATGACAATGTCAATAATCATGATGATTTCAAGTACAATGGTGACAATGATGGCATGAATTATGATTACGACAATGATGATGACACATGTTATAATCATGATGACAATGGAAATGATGTCAATGATGACCATGATGATGGTCATCATCATCGCTATCATTATCATCTAGTTCATAATCATCATCAATTAAAGAATATCATATATGGTTACCATTTAAAGCATGCATAACAAGTGGGATGCGGTTACAATTTTAAGCATGCATAAATTATAACTATGAATGAGCACATTTTAAACTTGGAGCTTGTAGTGAGATTGGGTTTATTTACCTCTACCAACACTTTCTTATAAGGATCATCATCATCATAATAATTCATGTCATTCTCATTGTCATCATAACTATCATTTCCATCATTACTATCATCATCATCATTATCATATAATCTCGGCATTGCCAAATTCATTGCCATTGTCATCATCTTCATTGTCATTGTCTATATCATCATTCATCTCATCATTATTATTCTCATCATCATCATCATATAATCACATCATTGTGAATGTCATTGTCATCAAATCAATTACATTTGTTATGTCCACTTTATCACCCCAAATCAATTACATTTATATTCTCCTTATGCTAGGATTTCTAGGTGCAAAACTAGGTGGATTATATCAGGATGATGCTAAATTGGATGGAAATAGCATCCACTTTAGAATCTCAAATAAATTACATTTAAATTCTACTTGTGCTAGATTTTCTAGGTGCAAAACTAGGCACATTATATAGAGATGTCGTTAAAGTGGACAAAATGGGATATAATCATATTGCTACACCAATGACACTTGTCCAAAAGGTAAGAGTTCCCTTGCCAAAACCCCATGGTTATTTTTTGATAAAATCAATTTTCTTGAGCTAGGTATCCCAATCTCTAGTGTTATGCTAGTCTTATAGGCAATAATATGAGGCCATTTCCCATTTCTTGGATTGATTTCAAGATCACAACCATCATCAATTGCCACATGGTAGGTGGTTGTTTGAGATTTGTTAATCTTTGACAAGAAAATAGGAGGATTGTTTCAACAAACACATAAGAAATTTAATATCCCAATATCAAAAAATTTCTTAACCACCTTTTGAGGTCTCAACGCACCCCAAGTTTAAATGACTTGGGGATCCAAAACCAAAACCAAATTTCTACTACCCACTGTTGATAGGATTTCAGAGGGTTAAACTTCAAATTACTTCACTGATAGTAATTCAATTTCCTACGTATGATGCATGAGATTAATAAAAAATTGTTTCTTAACTTCAACGATGTATAAATCATTTTTGTTTGAAAAGAAATGATTTAAAAGAAAAACCCACACGCTTGTATATTTTAGAATTTCGAGAAAATATTTCAATTCATTTTTTCAAAAACCTTAAATTCACATGCATTCATATTCTCTAATTTTACTAGTAGTTTTGAGTTTTGATATAAAATTTTACTAAAGTTTGATTTATGTGGTGCAATGTTCAAATTCTACTCTATAAATTTATATGATAAAAAATGTTAAAAACATTAAATATCTCCTCAAAAAATTTGAGGTTGTTCAAAATATAAAGTACCTAATTTTCAAATAAATTTCATGTATTGCTTAACTAAGTAATGGCATGAAGGGACTTGAATTTTATTTTGAACAACCAAAAACAGACTCAACAACATCAAACTCAAAACCAAGAATGTGGACCCTACAAAGCTTAAAAGGAAACATAGTTCCTTTTATTTAAAAAAATTGAAATGTGTGATTATTATCACTATATGATCTCAATCGTTTTTGCAAAAGGGCATCAGAGATATTACTAAGGAGATCATAAACATGACAATTTCTTATTAAAAACCCTAGATAACCACATAGCAAGGGAAACTGGAAAATCTAGTTATGGAGGAAATTTCTATAAATGTAATGAAATATAAGAACAAATGGTTTTATCCCTTTGTTGGCCACTTTTACCCACTCGTGCGACCCAAGTTTCGCACAGCCCGTATATCCAAAAACTACCCAAGATACCGGCCCGATAGAGAAAGCCCCATCAACAACACCTACGAAGCAGACGTAGTATCACCCGAGATATCTCATAGATAGGTAACCGCCGTAACCATGTTTCTGTGATTGTCGGGGAAGTATAGTCCCTTGGCTTGTAGCTAAGGAGCTCAATGAAGGAAGCAGGATGGCTGAACAGAGGAGTCAATTCTACGTGACTGAGCACAATTGCATATCATCGCATGTGACCTGACTTTCCTTTCCACCTCGCAGTTGGCGCAACTCGAGCGTCACAACTGATTCACGTCAATTGGCTCTAAGACTTAGTCAAGATTCATAACAGGAATTATACAGAATGATTTATATAGTTTCAATTCAACAAGGCATTCTGTTCATCCATTTACCAATTGTAAGAAACTAACAGAGACAGAAACACATTTAACATGATACAAAAAGATACCAGTAATCAATAACATAAAAATTCACCACATAAACCATTCATTCAGACACAGGAAATAACATGGAAACCCATATGGGAAAAACCACCAAGGTGCTCTTCATCTGGAATGAGAAAGGATATAGCACCTTGTAGTATGCGAGATGTAGACTGATCTTGAGATATGCCTTTAAGTTCAGACTCGTAGTTCTCACGCTCTCTGGTTCACTCTTCTAATATACTCCTACTCCTAGCAATATGCTCACAATGTAGTCAGATCCACGGCTCAACAACCCCTCTAATGCTACCATACTCTTCCTGAGTCTACTCCTCTTTTGATTGCTATGACATTACAACAAATCCAACCTCCCTCTCCATTGATTGCCAATGAATAGAAAATTACTAATGGAAACTTAACAAGGGTCAACAAAAACCTTATAGACAAACCTTCTAACCATTGCATCCCTCCTATTTATACTAATTTACATGGACACGCAGAGCTAACGGCATCCCCATAGTCTATTAGCCGTCACCATCAGCAACCCCTCTGGTTACAGCTGTGGTGATCATGACTTCACACAAGGCACTATCAGCCTAACTTACAAATATCTTCTCATATGTGTATATTTGTAGGCCTATGTCATCTTATATAGCCATGATATGGATTCTGCATCTGTCAATTTTTGGCCATTTCCCCCTTGCGCGCTTTTGCACTTGCCATTCCTTTGTCGCGCACCTCTCCATTCTACCTTCACGATCTTCCTTTGCTTCTATCGCATGCACGGCGTGTTTTAATTGGTTGCGCAAGTGAACTCCCTTCTTATGCCCCTTTCCCGGGCCAATAGGCCCCCAACACTCACCCGTGGCTCATCTCGAGCCATGAAGCAAGGGACATATGAGCAGCCCGACCTGCTTGGTAACTTTTTGAATTTTTTTTTCATTCAACTTCGACTGCATCTAAGCTTGCACATCCTCCTCTTTGCTCCTTTTTTTTTCTTCAGGTTCCTTCAAGGCAAATTTTTCATAGACTTAGGTGCGTTGCAGGGTAAGCACAGTGATATAGCTTGCTTCTTGGCACCATTTAGAGGATGGGAAATGGAGGATTCAATTTCAGAGTTTGCTTAAGTTGACAAGGCAATCTTATGCACTTCTTATTCAGACAAAGATCCCTGTGAATAGGATTATTGTCTTTTCTCTGGGACTCTCTCATCATGTTGTCATATTTTGCCTCAAATTTCACCAAGGGTGGTTAGTTTCCCATTCCAAAACAACAATCCAAGTGGCCTTGTCTCTTCTACCATTCTCATGCTCCTATGGTTTGATGCGCGGATGCTATGGGTCGCTGCGGCTTGTTATGTTGCTGCTCTTCTTCGAGTTCCTCTCTTCTGTAGCTTGTTCTTCACCACCCTTTTTGCCATAGATATGAACTTTGAATACTTGTCCATACTGAAAACCGTACAAGCCTTGCTATCCAGGATGGTGGAGGTGAGTGATTTGCCACACTTTGACAAATTTCACCTGAGCAGCATAGAGTACAAGCCAACACTTGAACCATTTGTTGGCCACTTTTCTCCACTCGCGTGACCCAGGTTCTAAACAGCCCACCAATCCAACAACTACCTGAGATATCGGCCCGATAGAGCAAGTCCCATCGGCAACACCTGTGAAGTAGGTGTAGTCTCACCCAAGATATCTCATATATGGGTAACCACTAGAACCATTTTTCCGCGATTGTCAGGGAAGTATAGTCCCTTGGCTTGTAGCCAAGGAGCTCAATGAAGGCAGTAGGATGGCAGGACAGAGGATTTGGTTCTACATGAATGAGCACAACTATATGTCATCACGCTGGCGCAACTCATGCATCGCACTTGATTCACGTCAATTGGCTCTAATACTTAAGTCAGGATTTATAATAGGAATTATACAGAATGATATATATATATACAGTTCCAATTCAGCAAGACATTATGTTCATCCATTTACTAATTGCAAGAAACTAATAGAGACAGAAATACATTTAACATTATACGAAAGATACTAGTAATCAATCACATAAACATTCACCACATCAACCATTCATTTAGACACAAGAAATAATGTGGAAACCCTTTCTGGGAAAAACCACCAAGGTGCTCTTCATTTGGCATGAGAAAGGATATAGCACCTTCCATTCTACGAGATGCAGATTGATCTTGAGATATGTCTTTAAGTTCAGACACATAGTTCTCATGCTCTCTAGTTCGCTCTTCTACTCTACTCCTGCTCCTAGAGGTCCACTCACACTGTAGTCAAATCCACGGCTCAAAAACCCCTCTAATGCTACCATACTCTTTCTGAGTCTACTCCTCTTCTGATCACTATGACACTACAACATAACCGACATCCCCCTCCATGGATTACCACCGAATAACAAACTACTACTGGAAACTAAATAGGGATCAATGAAAACCTTAAATACCAACCTTTTAACCATTGCATCCCTCCTATTTATACTAATTTACATGGCCACGTAGGGCCAACTACATCTCAACAGTCTATTAGCTATCACCATCAGCCACCCCTCTGGTTATAGTTGTGGTGATCATGACTTTACACAAGGCACTATTGACCTAAATTACAAATATCTTCTCATACGTGCGTAGCTGCAGGCTTACGTCGTCTTATACGACCATGATCTAGATTCTGCATCTGTCATTTTCCGGTAGTTTCCCCCTTGCACACTTCTGCACTTGCCATTCCTTTTTTGCGCACCTCTCTGTTTTGCCTTTGTAGGCCCTTTTCATCCTTTGCAATCTTCCTTTGATTCTATCGTGCGTGCAACGCATTTTCCTTGGTTGTGAGCACAAACTTCCTTCTTATGCCCCTTTCCCGGGCCAACACCCTTTAAGAGATGGATTTTTTTATTCTCCAAGGAAATACCACTATTATGTCTTACTTCTTATGTAATTATTCTATTAATTTTGAATGAGAGAAGCCATTTACTAGCCAATATTGTTGCTATAAAATTATGCTGTGCTATGCAGCTAACTTAGATGATTCTTCTAGTTATTTAGTACTCTAAAATACCGTGGGAATGATATATAATCAACTTACATTGGTTTAATTTGAATTGAAACCCATTCAAGGTCAATATTGAAAAACATACCTCCAAGAGTTTGCTCCATGCATTACTAAAGTCCCTAAGGCCGTAATCCTAGAAGTTGAAGAGAAGAGGACAACCCCTTCACTGCTATCTTTTGACGGGTTTTGAAGAGGCTAGAAACATCAATCAGAATCTGTGCAACTCGTGGAAGTTTTGTTTTTTTCTTGAGGCCAAATTGGTGGGAACACGTTTTGCTGAGAAAATATGAATTGACTGGGGGGCGAATTGCTTAATGTTGACGAGAGGCCGAAATTATCATAGGCAACTACATTTTCTCTAGTGGATACCACAACCATATTGGTATAGGTTCAATTTAATTGTTGAGGTCATTTTTTATGAAAGAGAGGGGCCACCATTGATCAAATTGGTATTGACTATTGGTAAAGGGGAGCCTGCTTCCATATATTTAAGGCGATGAGGTACTATCAAAGAAGAGAACAACTTGACATTCCCTCGATTGTCATGCTCTGTATTTCACCATAGAGGGGAATTGTTTCATGCTAAAGAGAAGGGTGTTGTTTCTCTAATATTGAAGCCATATTCCTTGTGAATACTATAATTGGCACTGTTGACTGCATTCTACATCATGGAGGATAGCTCATGGGCTATTGTAATGAATAGAAAACCAAATAGAGATTTTCGGCAAGTGCATGTATTTTGCGTCATGTTAGATAAAAATTTCAATTTCACAACCCTCATTAATTCTCCATGTGTGTCCGTTCGTCGTCGCTCTCTTCACGTCGAAGATCAAAAAGTTCTAAAGTTCCCCACAGGTCCCTCCCTTACAAAAAATACCAATATATAATATATATAATATGCTAATATATATATTGTTAATATATTAATATCATTATCATTATCATCTATTTTACGGGTCACCTCCAAGCAAGACAACAAGTTTGGGTATGAAACCCCTTTGTTGGGGGACAAGGGACATTCTTATACACAACCATTAGCTAAATATACCTAATATATTATATTATGTTAATATATTTAATACATTAATACACTATATAATATATAATAATAGTATACTATAGTTGTTAGTTTCTATATGTAATATAAGCATATGGGATCTAGGGTTACCTTTGAGACAATTCAAGCGTCTGGGAAAAATCCTTTGCTGGAAAATTCCCTACTCCATTTTTATCAGTACATGAGCACTAACCCCACAGCTTGACCAAATAGACATGGGACAGTGACGACTCTTAATTAATTTACATCTAGTTTGTTATTGTAAGTAATCAAGACCAAGTGAATGGGAGGGTTAGTTTCAAATTAGCTTAACGAAACTTCTTCCCATGGAGGGATTCAAAACCCTCATTGGATTTCTAAAGAAAAATTCAGCCAAAAACATAAAGGTCCAAGTAAAGGAAAAATATTTTGAAGCAAACGGTATGATTAATTTTGAATGCCACTCTAGGCTTCCTTTTGGCTCTGGGGTGGAATCCGTTGACAAGCTATCAAGAAAGAGACTGAGCATGAGATAATGGAGCTTTGGAGTGGGAAACCAGGACGATATATTGGTCTTTGAGGTATTGGTTGCAGGAAAAGGCTTCAAATAAGTTATTGTGAGATTCACGAGTCAATTAAAGAGAATTTGGGCAAAAGGAAAATGTGTTGAATCTTTGGAAAAATTTCTTGAATCTTGAAATGTTAAGAGCAAAAATTGCAAGGAGGACACAACTGTAGAAGGAAATGTGAGTAAAACAAGAGCTAATACCAAGTTCAAACCAACCATGGCTACTTCTTCTAAAGAGGTCCGGCTAAGTCTTTCTCCACTAAGGAAAACTTGTGATCCTTTTGATGCACATATAGCACTCGTCCAACTTCTTCCATGACAATTCTCTTCTAAAGAACATTCGTTTTGGATTTCTCTTCTTGCTCACAATATTTCCCAATGAATGAGGTTTCAAAGAATCTCTTACCAAAGTGAGCAATACTACTGTACCCTTGGATATCCATTTAGGTTACGTACTCATCTACCCAATTTTTGGATAAATCAGCACATATGTTAGCTAATTTGAATGATCTATCATCAGCTATCTCTCTCATAGTTGAGTCCTCCTCTTCCTTATTCAAAACAAGTCCTTGGATAATGTCTTCAATATCATATCCCTTCTCAAACACCTGCAAATCATAATTTTCCTCATATCCCACCATCACATGAGGATCCTCCATAGATCCATGAATGCAATCAACCACATGGGATTGGTTGTCAGAAATGTAGGAGGTGGAATGTGATCTCACCATCTTCTCATGAACTTGCTCAATATGAATACCGGATTATTGAAGTGCATGTTGAGTACTCTCCAAAAAATCATGGGTGGTATCCAAATCACAAGTGAGATTTTCAATCTCCTTTTCATATTATAATGAGCAATTGTGATACATATCCAAAACCTCAAGAAGATGATCTATATAGGAAAGCAACTGCAAAAATGTACTTCTAATGTCTATCACTTCTTTATGAATCTTCTCCATGTCTTCAATTGAATATTTCTCTTCCACTGTCAAACAATAGTTTGAGACAAATGCATTAGTGCCATGCAGAATGCTCATGGCCTCCTTGATCTTCATTTTGTTCATATTTAATAGCCCTACAAGGAAATGTGGTTCTTAAGGGCAACCATCCTCTTATCCCTTTGAATTGATCTTTTTTCATCTTCTATTACTGCAAGTTATTCATCTTCTTTCACATGGTTATCCTTTCCTGTAGCATGATCCTACAAATTGATATCTATGTCACCAACATAGATAATTGCACACCCTTCAATGGATGATTTGCTATCCATGTCCAAAGTGTCATTTGTTTTCATCCCTTCACCTTTGGATGTTTCTTCTGTAGTATTGGTGGAAGGAATTAGTTCTTATTTTGCATAGGTTTCTTCTACTGCACAAGCACCTCATAGTGACTGGTGCTCCATAGGAAGACTCAAAGTTTCAACATATGGATTGTTATGTTCTCCATGTGGATGGAGGAAGTGCATGCGCATGGTTTCACTCATGTTTTGATTCCCACAGGATAGCTAATTTGTTCTTTCATTATGCTCGATTGCTTCAACTTTCTAGCTATCCTTCTTCAAGCAACTTGAAGATTTTTCATTTTCTTCTTTCAATGGCTCTTCTTCTGAAACCTTGTTTGCTCCATTCCACCGTGAATTATGCTCCACTTCCATTAGAGGAAATTTCAACTCAAAATGGGCCTTTTAACTTTTATTCAAATTCCATGTCATCATGTGTTAGCCAATGAAATTGCTTTAAATTTGAAATACCGTATGGGTCTTAAACACTTTTTTAATATAAATTTGGGGATAGGTATCATAAAAAAAACTAGTTTTTTTGTTTGTATTTTCGACATATCGCCCCGTGTCTTTACTCAAATTTCAATCGGGAGATCTCCTTGGATGCGGAATTTAATTCCGCATCCAACGAGATCTCCCGATTGAAATTTGAGTAAAAACATAGGGATATATGTCGAAAATACAAACAAAAAAGTAGTTTTTTTCTTTTCTTCCTATAAAATTAATAAATATTATTTTATTATTTTAACTATTATTTTAATAATTCATTTTAGGAGGCCCATTTTGAGTTGAAGTTTCCTCTAATTTTTGCATATTTTCTCAACAATGCTTGCTTCAATTATTTCATTTTTCCATATCTTTCCCACCTCTATTTTACAGTAAAATAGGAAAGGTATTCAAGTTCCCATATTTATTCCTTTAATGCTCGATATCCTATGAAATAATATAAAGATTCTTTTGTATTTACTTGATCATCAATTGATCTAGACCTTGAAGAACAAGGCCTGATTTCTTCATCCCATATCTAGTCACAAGAATAACCATACTCCTTGTATATGAAGTGACATCAAGATTTGCATGTTGGTTCTCCATCTATGGAGTTGTACTCTTCTTCATACAACTCATAATCATCTTCTTCAATTGTAACATGTACCAATATCATGGATACAAATCTAAAATTGAGAGCTTACTTCACACAAGAGTAGAGTAAATTGTGTTAATACCACCGTAATGTACCTAAATGGAGATTTAGGAACATTAACTCAGTTTTGACTGGTTTGGGTCTAGGAATTTAAAATTGAGACTCAAACAGAACTAAACTTCCTCAAATTTTTCGAGAAAAATGTGTTTAAGATATGATAAGGCTTAAGGATATTCTGCAAAAACATAAATCAGACTCCTAGTTTCAATATCTGAACAATATCTAGGTGCATCATGCATGGGTACACTCCTTTGACTAAACCAAAGGATTTAAGGCAATGGCCCTAGGAAGTTTGTGGAACCCAATTTCTTTTGGTGTAGAATAGAAGTGGTTGTTCTATATATAAACCCAAAACTTCTAGGAAAACACTGAAATAAATATTAGACTTGATTTGGACTCAATTTCAGAAGCTAAAGAGAAAATTACACAACCAAGACTACTCAACTAATCAACTTCTAGGTTAACCCAAATGACACCGGAAGGTCACAAACTTATGAGCTAAAGCCTAGGATGGACCCCATTATGGTTCTTCTTACTGTATCAAATCATAGAATGTGATTTGGAGTTGTGGAATTTATATTACTATAACAATTATGAAAACTATCTAAATTTACTATCAAAACGAGCATAGGTGCATAAATTAACTAAATAGAAGGATAAAAATTCAAAACATAGAGAAAATTTATACCATTTGTTATCAAAGGAATAATTTACATTACATGGCTTCTATTAGAATAGGAAATTCTCATGAACTCACTATAAACCATCAATAACATGGACAATTACAAAATACTGCAGAAATACACTAAATTATTGTAATCTTCAACACTATTGGAACAATAGGTAGATTGAATGGGAAGACACGTGTTGAAACTTAATGGTGGTATGAGGACATAGAAATTACAAGAAATTTTGATATGATACGAGCCACAGGGCATCAAAAGAATTACAAAGAGAGGATATAAAGTTGTTCCTAGGGGTAATGTCTTCTTTTGAATTCTCGAACTCGCAAGTAGTAATTCAACCCAAGATTGATATCAAACTTGAAAATTATGTGAGAGACCTGAAAATAAACCTTAACGTCTTCATTAAGTTCAATGAGATGCACATGGCGTCTAACTCCTTAGTCACTAGATAAATTGCTTCAACTATCTACACTAGATAGAAGGGGCACATTTGCCAATTGGTCAAAGAGGCACATATCCCAAGTATTGAAAATATCAAAGCTCTTCAATTCAATAATAAAATTTGAAAAATATGTGATTGATGTGCTTGACCTCTGTTTTATAATCTATGTTAGCTTCTTGGTCAAGTTTCATTGCTTGTGGACCCCTTAGTTCATCCAATGCACTCTCTTGACTGAATTACAACTTGCATATTTGTGTGACTTTTTTCCTTTCTTTCTTTCATATCATACTTTAGTTAGTTTTTCCTGATTTTGAAAACTCTTCTTTCCTCATTTTCATTTATTTCCTCATTTCTGCCACTTTCTTGTTTTTTATTTTTTTCTACCACTTTCATGATTTTATTTGCTTTCCTGCTTTCTTCAGGTTTCCTTGTGCAAGAGAACTCATATGTCCCACCTAATATCCTATGCACCCTTCTTTTTCACCTATACATTTCCACCTCAAAAAATAATTAATTAATAATTAAATATATACAACTATGGAACACATTCTTTTCAATATTTTATTTAATTAACTAAATTATCCATAAGTCAAAATTAATCCCCCAACTAATTTATTTGATTTTATACCTAATTCCATAGGGATTGGACGGGTTAGAAACATGACCATGGAGCCTCTAAAGTGGGGACATGAAAATAAAGTTTGTAAGTGAAAGGTGTGCTGTGAATTTGGACACATTTTGATATTTTTCTTATATTTCTGGTCTGTATACTAATTCGTTTTGTATAGAGACTCGCTTCAACTTTGTGTAGTTTTCCTATGTGATAATGATATGTTAATCCATATATTATTATATGATTTCTTCTTATGTCAAGTATGTTTCCTCTAGGCATGAATAGATAAAAAGGATATTTATATTGCATTAATTTGAAAGTATGAGTGTTGTAACATTTTATAATATTTGAGTATTTAGCACTCTCATATCAGATAGTAGATGATGCAAGTGAACATAAAATAAAAGTATACATATTTATGTATACCATTCTTGTTTATTCATGTATTTGGTTTGTTTGATAAAAATAATGTATAATGGGTTTACTAAGTTAACCTCATATTTAGCTTTTCAAACAAAAACAAAGATATTGATACTGAAACATTTAAACACTAATATAATAATTGACAAAAGATAAGGATTATTAGCTAACTCTAGGTGTTGTTTGATAATAGAACTTATAGATAACATTTACCAAATAAAACAAAGCCAACTAACAATAAATTGGAACAATAATGTTTTCGTTAACCGCTAAACATTTCAGGTAAAAATTCTCTATCTAAATTATATTAAATAGTAAAACACATTCTAAGAGATAATATGAGAAATATTCTAAATACTAAATGAAATCTAGAATAAACAATACTAATAAATAAACATATAACATATAGTAACAATGCTTGGTTGGTTTGTAATAGTTGCAGGACAGTATGGCCACGTACCCCCCAATTGTATATCTTGAGCACCCAAAAATTACTTTCTCAAGTCACCCCCAAGATAGTACTATGATTCTGTAAGTACTAACATCGTCCTTCCCTATTTCACAACCCACTAACCAATACTCAAAAGTATATTTCCAACTTAGTTCACTCACATAATTTTTATTATAATGTTCAACACAGTTCAAACAAAACTATTTCACAAAAGATTCCTAACACTCTTTTAGTGTTCACACAACTATATGTGTCAACACACTTGGTAGCATATTGTGCTAATATATAGATTTGATTTCCTAGGTCTTACCCCCAAAAGGCATTCCCTCTCCATGGAATATTGTATCACTAGATTCACCCATATATTTCATGGTGTTAGTTCAATGTTTTTGTTTCATGGTACTTGAATTCTCTCCTAGTTAATAGGATTGTGTTCCTCACTCATAGATTCATAGTTATCTTTATTCATGGATATTCCAACTATCGTGTTTAGTCATTAATATTATTTAGAAAATGTCTCTTACAAGAAAATTTTCAATAACCTTCTTGGGCCATTTCCATTTTCAACATAAAATGATATTTATACTCAAAAGCATAATGAAAATTTAAAATAATTGAATAATAATTAAAATTAGGGGATATTACATCACCATTTCCCATAAGAGGATTCCACAGTTGTATCAATAAACCTTTCAAGTGATTCTACAATAAGCTGCATATTGTGAAACACAAGTAGGATTGAAATTCTATAATCATATTTACAATCAGATTGATGATACATATCAGAGAAAACTTGCCCAATTACACCGACAATAGTTTCAAAGTATACCTGGTGCTATATATTTGATGGAGACTCTATTGTTTACGTAGTGAATTTGCTATTCATGTCACCACATTTCTATATCCTTGAGAATTCAAAATAAGAAATTCCAAGTTTGATGTTGAAATAAGTAAACATGATGGAGTGCTTGAGATCAAAATGAAGGACAAGTTCTAAAACCTTTTTGCAAAATCCCATAGTGGAAATTGACTGAACAGAGATATTTCGTCACATTTTGAAAGCATTAATTATTTGTAGTAATTAACTTACTAAAAATCAAATGTTTTCTCAATTATTTGCCTCAACATGGTTCCATAAGTGAAGTTCCCCGTCATCATCTAGATCCACTAAATTTATCGATTCCAAGATTTTGATGCTATTCTAATAGAATGGAATATTTACAACATCTTTTGTTCACATATTTCTATTTGCATTTCAACAAAATAAATGTGCAACATATTTCTATTCGCATTTTAACAAAATAATTGTGCAACATAGCTATGGGATAAATCAAAATTTATAAAACACATTTCCATTTCATACAAGAATTGAAATAGTCTAAGATAATGCTTGCAGAATACTTGGATTTAGTAGCTTATATACCGTTTTCGCAGCTCCCGTTTCCTCCTTTGGTAGCTTTCCTTCCTAAAAAATGATTGACCAAACCAACAAACCACCCTGCCGACCAGCTTATCATGCTGGCCTTAGGAAACCAACATGTTTGCTAACCCCCGAGCCCACAGTCCGATAATCCTCATAGCAGCCTTCCTTAGTTAAAAAAATCTCAATCAATAGTGTACTTTCACCCCTTTCCTTTGAGTTTCCCCACCTCCTCATATCCCCGAGTTAACCCCCTCCTCGGTTTTCCTCATTTTCTCCAAAAAAATACTAATTCTAATTCTTCTCCAAAGAAAAACCAACTCCCCCTTTATCCATCCAACCTATCCTATATACCAATTTTCTCCACCTAACTTCATTCTTACTCCACCGCCTGATCTCCCCCATGTTATTGGGATTCTAAACCATTAATAGAATCACAATAACCAACTACAAAATAATTATAATATTAGTTCTAGGATTTCTCATTCTCTCGGCAAGTCAAATGGTTAAATGTTCATTTAATTTTTACATTTTGATGTGACTTCCTATGGTTTATTTTAATGAAAGATATTCATGCCTTGTCTTATTCACTTTCGAGACAAGTTAAATATTATAAAATTACACCGCTTCTTCTTTAAATGTTTAGGATGATATAATAATTAAATAGAATGTGACTTAAATAATGATGAGGATGCTTATATAACTTTATTGTTATATCAACCTGGAATAGACAAATGAGGTTCACAAATAAAGTTTAATAATCAATAAATATAATATAATAGCACTAAATCAACCAATCACTTTCAAAAATAATATTCTATCTAACAATCTAAATAAATAAATATATAACTTGTTCGAAACAATAATGAAACTGATCCTTAATAAAAATAATAATAATAAATAGATAAATAAATACAACTATGATTGTTATAATTACAACATCCATCACTTCTAAACAAAACACCTTTGACTATTCAAACATAATGATGAACATGCTAACAAAACACTATTTGTATACATAAAACAATAATTATACTAAATGCAATGATTATCTTATGACAATTCTGTCTCAACAACAAACAATTATTTCCTATCGAATCACTTAAACGTAACTAATAGATAAACTAATTGATTGGTTATTTATATGCGCATGATCAAACAATTGTCATTCAAACCTAATTAATGCACAACTGAATCTTATCTAGAACAACACTATAGTAATTTATCACATCAATACTAGTGTACATGTACAAGGTTTGCGTGGATGGCCAACGAACACATAGATCGTATATGTACTATAACAAAACATCATGTCATCCATGCATATATACTAACTAACAAAATAATAATCATTTGTGCACATAGAAGAACCATACATACAATACATGACAATCACATAGATATAACCATATTAGCATTCATCCAACATAATTATTTTAGCATGAGAAACCTTTAAATAATTAACCAGTTAAGTTATAACGTCAACATACTTTAAATTCATAAGAGATAATCAATCAATTATTCCCGAGGAAAACATACTCATTACAACTATCTTGGTGTCATAACACTCACCTCCAAACAATAATAGCTCACATATCCTCCCATCCTAACCTACTTATGCATCCTCCCTATCCTTCCTCTGCTAGTAAATATGTGCCATCAGCTTCACCGACCTAGCCACATATAAAACCTGAGAGCGGTAGCATCAGCGAAATAGTGGACCCAACCTCCCCTAGAAAGCATCCAACCATCATCATCACATGTCTAGGGAAGCATGAGTCAACACAGCCCTTCCACGACCTTGGGTATCATACAACATATGGTGGGAAACACCTCCTTCCCTCTCAACATACTGGGTCTTTATCCTATCAAAAAACATATCTTGCTGCTATCGATATTATCAAAATGTGTTGTCGTATCATCAGTTTGGTCAATAAGGTTTCTTCCATAATTAAGTACTTATCCACACATCATATTCAATACTGAGCTATCACTTAGCCCTTGTGCGCTGCGGGTTAGTATTTTGTAAAATACACATTTATAACAAGCATTTCCACTCAATCATCAATTGATCCACATCATCATCATTATTTATTTTTGCGTAGTAATTTTAGTTCATCACAGCTACACTTGACACATAATAATTCAATCAATCACATCATAAGCTGGTATCTACATACCACATCCTATATTTAGCATTTTATTAATGAAAACATTTAAACATATACTGTCCTCATGGAATATAGGAATCCCATGATAATCACGGCATTGTAATCACACAAACATAGTAACACCATAAATATTTCCATTTGATCATCATCATCTGTATGCAATATAATCCATTACATGTGTGCATGACATTTAATATTTTAGTCGACCATATCATAAAGAAAGTGGTATTCACATACAACATTATATATTTTACATCTTATCTACACAAATAAAATCAAACATATATTGCCATCTTTAAACAAGAGAAAATATCATCATAATGTATAGTAATAGCATATAATCAGGTCCATCATGTCATATAGTTGTCTAATAAAAATATGGGGCATTGCATACACCCACCCATCAAGAAAATTCATCCCAAATTTATGGTTATCATAGTCTCAAGGGATGATTTCGATAGAATATATTTATGGCTTCCTTCTAGAAAAACTTATCCTTACCGACCCCACACAACTTTCACATGATCAAGATGTCATTTTTCTTACATATGATTACCTATTTTATCACATGGGATGTGTTATCATATTACATATTACATTTTTTGAATGCAATTGGTCTGATTTCATCAAGGTCCATCAAATACAATTTATCCCCAAACACTTAATATACTCACCTAAATTATAGTTATTTTATATATATCATGATTCATAGGAATAACTTTTCTCCGATTTTACATTTCATTATGTCGAAAAAAACTCATTATGACTAATTTGTAGATTCTTATATCCATTGACTATTTTCTAAGAAACACCATTTACCTAAAAATATTATGTAGTCGCTTCAGAGTTTCCCTGGTCCTTGTTATCATTATCATTTTCTTCTCTAAGTCACAAAGATAAAATGTCGATAGGTTAAATGTTGAGCAGACTATCCTTCTGTTTCATAGCCTAGGAAACTCATGCTTCCTATTAGGAAAACATCTATAAAACAATCATCTACGCAAGGAACACCATGTTGTCGCGTGTATCTTATCTAACGCCTCTACATCAAAATAACTTGAGTATAATGGTCCATTCAAACCTATACTGCCTCAAGATGTAAGGTTTTATTTCCTCACAAAATACTTTGTGATATTTTATAGTTACACTATTACACACACATTATTCTTGACCTCTTCAGAATCTATATCTTTCTTTGTTAAGTTTTATCACATTCTTGTCCCTTAACATACTATTAATCCCAAGGCATTGCTCGAATACGATTATCATAGAAAGTGAATCTCCATCTACTCATAACTTAGTTAATGCAAGACATGTTTTCCTTTATGATACCCTCTTCTAATTCTTATTTTAGCGTATAATTCATTTGCGACTCCATTATCCTCGCTTTGTCTCATTATTTCAAGTCTTAATAATTATAGTCAATTTATACTTCAATTTTAAATATCACTATATCTTGATTGGCATTATATGTTCACCACCTCTCAAGCAATTGACACACTACAGTTTCCTCCAAATATTTACTAAATATTATTAAGTTTTTCCAAATAATAATTGTTCCTCTCTGTTTATACTAAATTACTCTTATTTCACATGCTTTTCAAACACCAAGTCTTTACTTATTTTCACTTTTCCAACTAATTTTAACGATGGTCCACATTTCACTTCATCTCACTTCATATACTTTTCAAACTTTAATTTTTCATCTATTTTCACTTTTCCAACTATTTCGGCTCCACTTTTCACTTATGGTTAACTAAATTAATCTTATTTCATATGCTTAATCTTCAAGTCTTCTTCCCCGCTTTTTTTTTCTATTCATTTACTCAAGAAAATTAACTCATAGCCATACATTGTACACCATCACAACGTGTGATTTGCAAATAAAAACCCTTCAATCTTGTGGAATATGCAAGCTTAAACCTAAAAATTAATACATGTTTACTAATTATTAAGATTATTTAGACCTTACATATATACTTGTATATTAATTAAATTTAATATTATAGATTATACTCATTATTTTTTTTTCATCTTTAGGTCTTGGTAAGCTTTTGAGCAAACGAATAAGATTTTAATGTAAACCAAGTATTTTCCCTTACCACCTTATTTTCTTTTTTCCTCCTCTTCTCTCTCTCTTTTTTTTATCTTAAAATGGTATATATACAAAATATCAAATTATAATTACAAATTTTTTTCACAATATATTTGTATTTTAATATTATATTTCATAAGAGAGTTTGCAATAAAATTTCTTCTAACCCAAGAATTCTCTTCCAATATCTTTAAATTATATGGCGCCACCCATTACATAATTTCTGAGATTATTTCAAGCTTCATTGGTTATGTTCCGATGGTGCATAATTATGTGTAACAATTTTTGTTTTACTGTGATAATTTTACTATTGATGCATTAGATTATATTACTCATGAAATCTCTAAGATAACCATAATCATTTTTTATTCTGAATATTTTATTTTTATTATACTGTGTTTATTATTTTTATTTTATTTTATTTTAATATATATATTAATCTAATANAACAAAGGTAAAATTAATTATCAATTTTATTGTAGAAATCAAAATTTTGGAGATCTATCTTTTATTTATGGATGGTAATGTGCATCTCACCAACTTCATGGTTAAATAAACTATCAATTTATAAATAGTTGATTCTTGCTAAATGGAAACAGTTTTACAGATTTTTATTTTTATTTTATTTTTTAAATTTTAGATCATGTTACTAATTTTCTCATCCAACATGTGTAATTCAATGCTAGTTAACACCAAGAGAAATTTATGAGAAGCCTAAGGAATATCCTTCTTATATAAGATTTGTCCGCCTGGCATTAGTAATACCCAAAGGACAATTTAATCATTTTTAACTCACAACCTTTTCAACAATATTGGGCAATAGAGAATGTTATTTAAAAGAGAAAAATAATTTTCCTCTCCTCCACAGAGAAAAATAAAATAAAAATCATTTTAATTTAATGCTGAGAAAAGATTGATTTTATATATATTATTTTCAATATATTATTAGTTTTTTTTTTTTAAAGCTAAAAGGAGATATGCAAGCTGGTCTAACATTTTACATAGAGATTTTATTAAGAATTCTTATCACTATTATGACTCAAATAGTGAGCATTTACATNTTTTTTAAAGCTAAAAGGAGATATGCAAGCTGGTCTAACATTTTACATAGAGATTTTATTAAGAATTCTTATCACTATTATGACTCAAATAGTGAGCATTTACATCACTTATTTTAGAGACATAATAGCTCATTTACATACATGTGGATGGGATATTCCCACTCACGGTCTAATCCTCTCTCATATGACACAGATGGGTAGTAAACAAAAACCTGAATTTAAAATGAAATTCACTATTTTTTGATATAAAGATGGATTTTACAAATAAACATATTCCTAAGCTTACAATTTTTTTTTGTAATAAGCCATAACTTTATTGAACATTTTTTTTTTCTTCCACTAGTTTATTAAAACTTTTTTTCCTAAATTCATTATGACTTCTCAAAATTCATTAAGACCCTTTTTCTTCCCAAATTCCACTTGAAATTTACTTTATATGAAAAAAAATGTATACTATAATTATTATAATTGTTTTGATATTTTTATTCTGTTATTGATCTCTAAGTTTCACTTAATGACTTAACTTATTTACTATTATCTTCTTCAATCTTCTCTTCTAGAAAATTAAGTTAAAATCCACTCAAGATTATATTATCATTTTGTTAAAAATAACATTAAACAACTAATTACTCTTTCTAAAACATAAAACATAAAAGAGGTGAATATGGATTTTGTGAAAAAAACCTCAAACTTGTATTTACCAAAGTCAAACTTAAGTGACCCACACTCAAAGTAATCCTTATCCCAAGAAAAAAATTGAGTGGATCAACTCTCTCATTTATGAGTGGTGCCATAACCCAAGAGTTATTTTGATCTTGATGGGATATGCACGTGTGGCCTACTCTCCTCAAAGTAGTCCTTGTCCAAAAAAGATTGAGTGTAATTTTGAATGACAGAAGTATTAATAATACCATTATCACAATCTATAAGAATTTTATGAAAGATAGGGGAATCAATATCATTGATGCCAACCCAAAGAATTGGTAAGTAAGCCAACTAATCTGGTCTTTTCTGAAATACTAAATGGTTGACATAGATTGATGCAATGGATTCTTAAGGTGGCATCTCAACATAGATTGATGCAATGGATTCGGGAATTAACATTAAATTGTCCATTTCCAATCTCGATTCTCAAGTGAGGTTGAAGGAATTTTATTTGATGTGATCTCTAAGGAATTAAATGAATGGTGCAGATTATTCAACAAGCAATCTATGGAGCTCCAACACTAAAGAGAGAAATCTTGAATAGGTGGTTGAGTTGATTTATCTCTTTTTACTTCTACGGTTTATCCAAAACATTATCTTCATTGTTTAATTGAATAGTTAATATATTCCAGCTGGTCTTAAATAGTTTATGTTTTTTTATTCAATATTTAAGTTTTACCTTTAGTCACGAAAGGTATTAAAATATAAAATAAAATGATAATACGGTAGTTATTAGTTTTTTTATTTTATTTTATACAAGTTGAACTTTGTTATTGGTAATCCCACTACTGGAGGTTTTAGCCATTACAATACGGGGTCTTGGGAAAGGAATCTAGGATTCATTAATAGTTTTGCACTTGCTTGCAAAGAATGATATAGTTGTTAAATCAAACCATTTAATACAATAGCTACCATTTATTACCGTTGGTGGTTGATACACCATAAAAAATAAAATCTAGAATTGTTCAACATCAATCTGTTCAGAGGGTTGTGTGTCTCACGACCAATTGCTTACAATGGGTGATAAATAAATAATATAAAATGATCATATTTGATTTTTTTAATTATTTTTTAATTTAAGTATTTTATATTATTTCTTTAACCTCATGAATAATAATATTAAACTACTTTGTTAATTTTTTTAGAAGATGATTTTAACATTTCATTAAAAACCTCCCCCTATATTAGTCTCTTGATTTCCTTCCAGAGGTGGTTAGGATCCATCCATTCCCTACCTCATTGGGGTATAATCACATGCAACAAAAGATTCTTTGACTGGTTACACTCCTAGCCTCATGTATCAAAGAGAGTGGGATAGAGCATCTAGAGCATCTATTCAAACTGCGACATGTAATGTGAATTTAAAATTCCAGGAATACATTTATCCACATTTTATTGAAGGAGAATCCATAGCATGTGCTCCAACTCTTTATCCCTAATAATGAAGAATAAAAACACTCCCTTAAATGGTTAAAGGAATGAAACTATCATTAGAAAATTGTGTGAATTTTAGAGTCATGTAAAGCATGTGTAACACTCACAACTGATCATACTCCAATAAAGACAACTATAATAAGCTTAGTTAATTATGTTCTTTATGAGAACCCTCATGATAATTTTGTTTTCTTGGGTTCAATTATTTCCACTTTAATAGGTATTTATGGTTTCCCTATACGTAAGTGTTCCTTATTACAAGTTCTTGCACCTTTTGCTTACACTACAAGTTCCTAGAGGCCATCAACTATTTGCATTTATTAAATATATTTCATGATTATTACACGACACATGTTTGAGAACAACGCAGGATTTTAAACCTTGAAAATATCATTTTTCATTTATTTAGTTGTTATATCATTTTTTAGCTGCTTCACCAGAAGGACAGCCTAGGGAGCTTCATTGTTATGGAATGTCAATCAGTCATTCACATTAGAGGAAATTTCAACTCAAAATGGGCCTTTTAACGATAATTCAAATTCCATGTCATAATCTATTAGCCAATGAAATCGATTTAAATTTGAAATACCTTTTAGGTCTTAAACAATTTTTTAATTTAAATTTGGGGATGTGTATCATAAAAAAACTACTTTTGTGTTCATATTTTCGACATATCTCCCTATGTGTTTACTCAAATTTCAATTGGGAGAGCTCCCTAGATGTGAAATTAAATTCCACATCCAATGAGTATACACTTGGCATACTTTTGAAGGACCCCGCTACCCCAAAAGCAAGAAATATATGAAAAAACGTGATGTGATGTTCGAAATTTGAATAAAATCATCAGGAGATATGTTGAAAATACGAACAAAAAAAGTATTTTTTTTCTTTTCTTCCTCCAAAATTAATAAATATTGTTTTATTATTTTAACTCTTATTTTATTATTTTTCTTAGGAGGCCCATTTTGATTTGAAATTTCCTCTAATGATTCCATGACAAAAAAAACCAAAATTGTGCAACTATCCATATGCAACAGGATAAGAAGAAATAGAGCCAACGAGGCACTCGAAGTAAAGTACATCGAGATCGGTGGGTTAAGGGTCAACACATCGAGTCTCTCTCTTGGTCAGTAACTTGATCTGGATCTTGAACTTAATCTATTTTAATTGAGCGACCTAGGTATTCCACTGAATCCACTCGAATTATATTTGCTGCTGAAAGATCTTAAATAAGTTATATCTGGTGGGGATTCTTTCTTTTCTCCCGTAGCTCTTTGTTTGGATGTTTATATAGTAACGCTATGCTCCATTGAAGTTTCTTTTCTCTATCCATATTTGAATAATTTATATACTATTTACTTCTTAAAAAAAAACTCCATGCTCTAACAACATAGGTTCTAAACTCTATACAAAAACAACGGCCATAAATTATGAATGTATAACAATGACCACAAAATATGGTAGACCTCTAAGATTTTTCTATGGTTTTAATAGAAATCACTTATTGCACTTTGTAGAACGATACCGTATCGATTTAAACTAATTAGTTTGGTCATTTGTTTAATAGTTTATCTATGTTTATTTAAAATTAAAACATTTCATCTCTTTTAGTAAACATTATGCATTATTCTGGTGTCTATTTGTTTACAATGGAAAATAAAATCATAGTTAATGAAAGATGGTCTTAGTATATATGAAAAAAAATGTTACAGGCCAGATCCAGTAAAGAAAGTAATAGAAAGGTATTTTTAACTATAAATGGAAGATCAATCTATGCAAATAATATAAATATATGATCTACTTAAATTCATGTTTTATTATATTTTCGGTTTCTAGTTTCTAGCAGGCCTAATGGCTCCAATTTTAAAACTAGGTTCTGATACCATTTTGAAGTGCCCCTTCGTCATCCAGATCCACTAAATTTATCAATTCCAACATTTTGATGCTATTCTAATAGAATGAAATATTTACAACATCCGTTGTTCACATATTTCTATTTGCATTTTAACAAAATAAATGTGCGACAAATTTCTATTCGCATTTTAACAATATAATTATGCAACATAGCTATGGGATAAATCAAAATTTATAAAACACATTTCCATTTCATAGAAGAATTGAAATAGTATAATATAATGCTTGCAGAATACCTAGATTCAGTAGTTCATATATCGTTTTCATAGCTCCCATGTCCTCCTTTGGTAGCTTTCCTTCGCCAAAAATGATTGACCAAACCAACAAACCACCCTATCGACCAGCTTATCCTACTGGACTTAGGAAACCAATAGGTTTCCTAAACCCCGATCCCACAGTCCGATAATCCCTATAACAGCGTTCCTTATTTCAAAATATCTCAATCAATAGTGCACTTTCACCCCTTTCCTTTGAGTTTCCCCGCCTCCTCATATCTCCGAGTTAACCCCCTCCTCGATCTTCCTCATTTTCTCAAGAAAAATACTAAGTCTAATTCTTCCCCAAAGAAAAACCAACTCCCCTTTTCTCCAACCAACCTCTCCTATATACCAATTTTATCTACCTAACTTCATTCTTACTCCACCACCTGATCTCCCCCATGTTATTGGGATTCTAAACCATTAATAGAATCACACTAACCAACTACAAAATAATTATAATATTAGTTCTAGGATTTCTCATTCTCTCGGCAAGTGAAATGGTTAAGTGTTCATTTAAGTTTTACATTTTGATGTGACTTCCTATGGTTTATTTTAATGAAAGATATTCATGCCTTGTCTTATTCACTTTCGAGACAAGTTAAATATTATAAAATTACCCACCTCTTCTTCTTTAAATGTTTAGGATGATATAATAATTAGATAGAACATGAATTAAATAATGATGAGGATGCTTATATATATTTATTATTAAATTAACCTAGATTTGACAACTGAGATTCACAAATAAAGTTTAATAATCAATAAATATAATTTAATAGCACTAAATCAACCAATCACTTTCAAAAAAATATTCTATTCAACAATCCAAATAACGAAATAAATAACTTATTCGAAACAATCATGAAACCGATCCTTAATAATAATAATAAAGAGATAAATAACTACAACTATGATTGTTATAATTACAACATCCATCACTTCTAAACAAAACACCTCTGACTATTCAAATAGAATGATGAACATGCTAACAAAACACTATTTGTATACATAAAACAATAATTATACTAAATGCAACATCTTATGACAATTCTGTCTCGACAACGAACAATTATTTCCTAGTGAATCACTTAAACGTAACTAATAGATAAACTAATTGATCGGTTATTTATATACACATGATTAAACAATTATCATTCAAACCTGATTAATGCACAACTGAATCTTATCTAGAACAACATTACAATAATTTATTACATCAATACTAGTGTACATGTACAAGGTTTGCGTGTGTCGCTAGCATACGCATAGATCGTATATGTACTATAAGAAAACATCATGTCATCCATGCATATATACCAACTAACAAAATAATAATCATTTGTGCACACAGAAGAACCATGCATACAATATATGACGATCACATAGATATAGCCATATCAACATACATCCAACTTAATTATTTTAGCATGAGCAACCTTTAAATAATTAACTAGTTAAGTTATAACATCAATATACTTTAAATTCATAATAGATAATAAATCAATTATTCCCATGGAAAACATACTCATTACTCCTATCTTGGTGTCATAACACTCAGCTCCAGACAATAATAGCTCACCTATCCTCCCATCCTAACCTACTTCCGCATCCTCCCTATCTTTCCTCTGCTAGTAAAGATGTGCCATTGGCTTCACCAACCTGGCCACATATAGAACCTGAGAGTGGTAGCATTGGCTAAATAGTAGACCTAACCTCCCCTAGCAGGTATCTGACCAACATCATCAAACGTCTACAGAAGTGTGACTTAGCAAAACCCTTCCACAACCTCAGATATCATACAACATAGGGTGGGTAACACCTCCATCCCTCTCAACATACTGGGTCTATACCCTTTCAAAAATCATATCTTTTTGCTATCGAGATTATCGAAATGTGTCATTGTATCATCACTTTGGTCAATAATATTTCTTCCATAAGTAAGTACTTATCCACACATCATATTCAATATTGAGCTATTACTTAGCCCTTGTTCCCTGTGGGATAGCATTTTGCAAAATACACATTTATAACAAGCATTTCCACTCGATCATCAATTGATCCACATCATCATCATTATTTCTTTTTGCGTAATAATTTTAGTTCATCATAAGATGGTATCTATGTACCACATCCTATTTTTAGCATTTTATTAATGAAAACATTTAAACATATACTGTCATCGTGAAATAAAGGAATCCAATGATAACCCCGACAATGTAATCACAGAAACATAGTAACACCATAAATATTTCCATTTGATCATTATCATCTCTATGCAATATAATCCATCACATGTGTGCATGACATTTAATATTTTAGTCGACCATATCATAAAGAAAGTGGTATCCACATACAACATTATATATTTTACATCCTATCTACACAAATAAAATAAAACATATATTGTCATCTTTAAACAAGAGAAAATATCATCATAAAGTATAGTAATAGTATATAATCAGGTCCATCATGTCATATAGTTGTCTAATCAAAATATGGGGCATTACAATAAGCCATTAAATATCATCTCTATACCCGCTGGATTGATTTCTAGAGTATTCCAATAACCCAACACTAGAACTAGGTCTCACCATTCCGTCATGGATAACACCCACAAATTCTACCATTACATTATCAGGAATTGACTGAATACTTGTATTGTCTTTGAATTTCTTAATCGAAACCTCTTTTTTAATCAAGAATCAAACCTCTATAGAATCTTGTTGTTTTCCCAAAACCAATCATATTGTGTGGGATAAATCCTCCACATTCTTTGAAGAGATCAGTTTTGGTCATCGATTTTATGGGGTTGGCCATGTTTGAGATTCTAGAATAGAATAATTCAGGGAAGGTAGATTCTCCTTGTTCAATTGGATTTCTTTCAATTCCCCAAATTAAAGTGGACTGTAGCTACTTTTTGTTGCTCTTCTCAATAGATACAATAGGTTATTGTTTCTGAAAAATCTACTTTGATATTTCCTAATTGTGTATGTCTAATAGAAGACAAAAGATTGTAAAGTAGGTTTAAAGATGGTTAATGCATGTTAGAAGACAAAAGATTGTAAATTAGGTTTAAAGATGGTAAATATGGTTAATGCATGTTGAATTTACAAAGAGGACAATATCTAACAGAATTTGATTTTTATCATGTTAATGCATTAGTGAGTGCAAGCTAATGATGGTCTCTTTTTACATTCTAGATGCAATATAATTAAAAATCACTAATCCTTAAGCTTCCATGGCTATTTTAATTTTTCAGCAAATGATAAGGTATATGTCTATGATAGTGAAATATTTGAGTTCCTAATGATAGAACTAATATACAAAAATTGACAAATATGTGGATAACAAATAGTACTAATGTTGTGTTATTTTTCCAAAATAAAATTAGTACTTTTAAATAGTTTTTAAAATTATCTAGGTGAACATATCATTTTCAAGGTCTCAATGTAATGATGATGGATTATATTTTTTATAGCATTTAGAGCTTGATGTATAGTAGTGCAACATATATTTTTTTATGAAATGGTTTAGAAAAGAAAAAGTTATAACATAAACATAATAAGTTTTCAAAAAAATCCAACTGCATCTAAAAAGTTCACCAGGTTAATACATTCACAGGCATATAAAAATTACTAAAAGGATGGACTATGATTGAATCTAATTTTCATTGGGGTAATAACTTCAAAATAAATTCATCTATGTCTTGGAATATGCCTGCATGGCTTTGTACTTGCAAACTTGCTTTAACTACACGCAGAACATGTGAACTTGGTTTCTTTATAGAGTAGTTTACTTACATATATGCATGTCTTCTACTATTTACCTAACATTAAATAGTGGTATGCATGCTTCTATGGGCATGTAATGCATAGATGAATGGGATACTTGAAAAGAACCATGCATTAGGAAATATGATTTTTCTACCACACAACCTTGATATCAAATGTTGAATGGACACATCTACTTATAATCTCATTAAGAAATGAACTTCCTATCAAAACATGTGTAATGTACCTTTTGTAACAATCCATAGTGTTTTTTTTAATAATTGTGTTTATGATCCACTTAAGATACATATACAACCTTGACTAAGGTAAAATAACCTAAACCCCAAGCTATTTAGTTTCAAAGGTTGACATTCATTGAAGACGTGTTTGTTTTCTGGTATGAATGTTTTACAGTTATGACTGGGAAGTTAAATGGCGACTCACTTCACTGATAAGCTAACCATACGTCTTTTCAATGTTTACAACGGTGGTATCATCAGGTTTGGAACTTCCCATATATTAATGTTTTTACTTCTTAAGGTCTATAATACTCCAAAAATTTGACATTGGCCAATATGAAGTAGTTTATCCCTAGGATAAAGGTATCATAATGTAACAAACAAAGACTTTGGTTGCAAGCCAATTCAAATAACGAAAAATTATGATGCCAAGGAAATGCCATGTAAATACTTCCCTTGTTAGGGTTCTTGTGTCATATCACGAATCACAAGGCATAATATGCACTACAGCTGGAGATAATAAATATCTTAGGACAATTTTGGGGTTTTACATTCCATTTTACCACTTTTATCTAATCCCGAGCTAATTGAAAAAGATGGGATGTGCTCAACTTTGATGGCACTGGATTTGAAATATTGATGCTCTATTTACATTGAGAAGCCAATGGATCTATGTCTCTTTCAGTTGAAATGTTCTAACACTATCCATCATTACAACCCATTATAGTAAACTCCTAACTAGGGTTGATTTAGTATCAAAATTAATAGATATTTTTGAGTACAAGTGGATCCATTCAAACCTTACTTCTTTTATTGTAATACAATAAAATATTTTGGTTTTTACAATGTGAAAATCATAAAACATGTATGTAGAGTTGTAATGTCCCTCACAAGTTTAGGTTCATTTAAACGTCTGCATATTTTACTTACTAATTCATTAATTTACCAATGCACGTTCTACGATGGACAAGGGAAATTCCCCCGGTTGGTTCATCGCTTGCATTCATAACTCTAAGTCCTCGTTTGATTCTCACCCCTGTTTGTAAGAAAATATATGGAGGAAATTATAAAGGGCTCATTGTTGTAGCTGGTGTTCATAAGAGAAGTGAGATACATGATATTTGGTTTGGCTCAGTTGACCATTGTAGTTGTGGAACTCGATAGCTGGGGTTTTAGAGTTATTTAACCTACCAGAATTTGTCTTTGAGAATGATGGTTGTAGCTTGCTTCATTATTGTTAGTTTTTTAAAATTCCTCTTATGATATAATGAATATAGTGGAAAAGTATAACTTCCAGATTCCATTACAGTTTTTCCCCCTCGTTTCGTTGTATTGGTAAAACCATTATTTAAAAATATTTTCTTGAAGTCTAATTTATTCCATCGAGGATTTGAGCTTGTATGAATAAGTAATGTTATTGAGACTAAAACATATTTCTATGATGTACCAGTATTGTTATTTGATTGTATCATAAATTAATTGGACTTGTTTCTCAGTTATCGTTCATTTGTACATATTGTTTTACTTTTGTATTCCCAGCGTTTATTTTTTAATAAAGGATTGTACTCTTTATTTATTGATTATATACGTAATAGAAGTAGCATTCAGTTAACTAGGGTTTTTGTTTACAGTTTGAGAGCATGGATCTTATTCATAAACATAACTCATCCCTTATCTATCTCTATTTGCATATAAATACTAATAATTTCTGGTTTGATTAATTTTAATCATTCTAAAGATTATATGAATACTCTGTAATCAAATGAGTAAAAGATGTTTTGTTATTTACTTTCTTAATAATTCATTTAAAAATATTCATATAAGATTCTATTTAGTAAAACATAGAGTCATAACATACTTATGACAAAACAAGGGTATAATTTACTAGAAAACATAAATGTTCATCTCTGAAAATCGAAAGTTAACAACCACGCACCACCCAACTTGAGGAACCTCGAAACTTTGCAGCATGCAAGAGTTCCACCCCCTTTCTGAGAATTCTGAGGGGTGAATTCACGGACCTGGGTAACACTTTTTGGCAAGCGCATCTTGCCAAAAACAAAAAAACGTACCTCGGTCGAGGGCTTGTTAAATCCTCGACCGAGGTATTAACACCTCGACCGAGGTTCTATAAAGCCCTCGACCGAGGTTTTTTTCAGCCCTCGGTCGAGGTATTTATTAACCCTCGACCGAGGTATTGAAACCTCGACCAAGGGTTAATAAATACCTCGACCGAGGTATCTTTTTCAAAAACAATTATAAAAAGGGGCCGTGGGGCCCCCAATTGTCATTTTCAATCGCTCGACTGAGAGACAGAGCTCGACCGAGGAACAACGAACTGGACCGAGGAACAGTGACCGTCGCCCGAAAGCAACCCAACCTCGTCACAATGTCGGAGCAAAGAGGTAATAATTTAAATTGTTTTTCAATTTAAATGGAATTAAATTTTTTTTTTATAAATTTATAAAATTTGGTAAATGTATGTTTTTATAATTTTGTTTTCAAATTTAGTAAATTTATGTTTTTATAATTTTCATGTTTAAAATGTGTACAGGCAAGCAGAAATGCTGCCGGATTTTTGAAAATTTGTAGTTAAATTGAATTTTTTTGTTAATTTGTTATATATATATATATATAAATTATGTCTACCGGGAGGGTTTATGCTACCAGTTTATTTTTGAAATGTGTCTTGGGCAAGCCAAAATACTGCCCGATTTTTTTCAATCCTCCATGAATTCATGGAGGATTGAAAAAAATCGATAAAACACCAACTAAACAAACCTATATGAACCATAGAGACAATTAATCAATTGTAGGCCCGAGACAAATAATAAATTTTTTATAAAAATTTATTTGAAATTGGTTTTTAAGAGCATGTGCATTATACATGATACATGATTCATAGAGGAACGAGTCTTAGGGCCTTTGTCTCTAGTATTTGGTCATAAAGCATGGTCTACAACACAAGGCCTACCCTTTGTATAGACGATGTAAAACTCGGAGTTATATCCTTATTGGACGTATTGAGCAATAGGTGTGGTTCTCTATGTTGTAGACATGATCACCGGAGGAAATAGTTGCCTTTGGCCCTACATGAAGGTTGTAAGCATCAAATGATCATCATTTTTTTTTAAACAACTACACACATGACCTCTCAATGGTAAGGCTAGTTAATGCCTTATAGAAATAGTAATGATGTTATGGGTTCCCTTTCATGAACCATGATCCTTACCATCAACTATTAATGCATAAGTCCTTGGTTCCTACTCCTAAGAATTCTCAATAGAGTCCCTGGATCCTACTCCTAAGAATGCTCACTAGAATCATTTGAGTTATTCCCAAGTAGCAATCATAGGTTCAATTAAATTTCCCTCAATTTAAGGTCTTCATTGATTTTTAGGACATTGTGCATGAGACATGAGTCCTAGAGGAATAGGTGTTACAACTTATGACCAAAGCCTTTGTTATATCATAATTGGATGTTCTAAGCATCTAGCATGGTTCTTTAGGCTATAGACCTGGTCACAGGAGGAAAGAATTTCTTTAATCCCTACAAGAGGTTTGTAAACATATCATTGATAGTAAAAATTCCTCAAACCATCACGCATGACCTCTTAATGACATTCTAGTTAGTGACGAAAAATATTTTTGATGCTATCACGCCCTTGCATGGACCATTATCCTCCAAGCTCTTACGATCTAAGTCCTCCACTCTTGGATCTTGGATCTAAGTCATCATCATCACCATCAACATCATGAACATCATCATCATCATCACCTTCATCATCATCATCATCACCACCATCCTCATTCTTCTCATCATCATCACCATCAACATCATCTTCATCTTATTCATCTTCATCACCTTCATCATCACCATCGTTATCATCATCACCTTCATCATCATCATCATCATCATCACCATTTCCATCATTGCCATCATCATCAACATCATCCTCATCATCAACATCATGAACATCATGAACATCATTATCATCCTCATCATCATCATCACCATCACCATCATGAACATCATCATCATCATCCTCATCATCATCACCTTCATCAACATCATGAACATCATCATCACCATCATCGTCATCATCATCATCACCATCCTCTTCCTCATCATCATAACCTTCCTCATCATCAACATCACCTTCCTCATCGTCAACATCACCATCATCATCATCATCAACATCGCCATGATCATCATTATCATCTTCATCATGTTCATCTTCATCACCATCATCTTCACCATCATCACCTTCATCATCACCATCGTCATCATCATCATCACCATTGCCATCATTGCCATCATCATCCTCATCCTCATCATCATCAACATTATCACCATCGTCGTCATTGTCATCATCATCACCATCATCATCACCTTCATCATCCTTATCATAATCATCACCATCAACATCATCAACATCATCAACATCATCATCATCATCCTCATCCTCATCCTAATCCTCATCCTCATCCTCACCATCACCATCAACATTATCTTCATCATCTTCATCATCATCATCTTCATCATCTCCATCGTCATAATCATCATCATCATCACCTTCATCATCATCATCACCATTACCATCATTGCCATCATCATCATCAACATCATCAACATCCTCATCATCATCATCATCATCATCGCCATTACCATCATTGCCATCAACATCATCAACATCCTCATCATCATCCTCATCATCATCACCATCAACATCATCATCATCATCATCATCATCATCACCATCAACACCGTAAACATCATCATCATCATCCTCATCATCATCACCATCAACATCATCATCATCATCCTCATCAACAACATCATGAACATCATGAACATCATCATCATCCTCATCATCATCACCACCATCAACATCATGAACATCATCATCATCATCACCTTCATCATCGTCATCATCAACATCATCATCATCATCATCCTCAACATCATCCTCATCATCAACTTCATGAACATCATGAACATCATCATCATCCTCATCATCATCATCACCATCAACATCATGAACATCATCATCATCATCCTCATCATCATCATCACCTTCATCAACATCATGAACATCATCATCACCATCGTCGTCATCATCATCATGAACATCATCATCATCACCATCCTCTTCCTCATCATCATCACCATCAACATCATGACCATCATCATCATCATCCTCATCATCATCACCATCAACATCATCATCATCATCATCATCATGGATTTACTGATGTTTATTTTTTTATAAGGGGGTTGTGACAATTGTCTATACCACTGCACTATATTATCACTGCCACTATCATTGTCACACTATCTATGTCTACTAATGGCCCATTAAGCTTGATGGTCAACCATGGTCAACCACACAGTCAACCATAACAAATCATGGTCAACCAAGGTCAACCATAATCAACCAAAGGAAACTAAGATGAATGTCACAACGCAACATAGTCATGTTTAAACATAGTATACCAAAGTCAACTCTAGTCAACCATGGTAATCTATTTATCAAGTATAGTTAAAATGGTCAATTATAGTCAAACACTATCAACTGTTATTAACCATAAACAACCATGACCAACCAAAGTTAAACAAGTCAACCATTATACCCTTCGTCACCCATGGTGACTAGATCAACCATGCACTCCAATCAATCGTACCATCAGGGTCAAACATGATAACCAATTCAATCATGACAAAAAACTCTAATTAATACCCCATTCAAACATGTCAATTATGCGTGAACAATCCGTTCAGCTATAATACTTCTGATCCATAATCCCCTAGAATCAACTAACCCCTTACCCTTAAATCCCTTAACCCTATTAAAGAACCTACTAGGTAATCCCTAAGTATATGATTTTAAAACCATTAACACCTAAAGAAAGACCTAAAGACCCTAACCCCTCCATTAAAAACTATTTGACACCTAATCCCTATAAGTGATTCATCCATATCTCATAAATGCCTAAAATATAAACCCCATAACCCCTTAACTACCAATTTTGTGTCATCCAATTGACATGTCGTATTTTAGTTGTACAACATTTTGATGTATTTTCCAAGTAGGTATGCATGTGAAAAAATTATCTTATATAATGTTTCCAAGTGATTACAGTTGTTTTGCAATGATGAATTTTGTAATTAATGAATTATTCTTTTTTAAATGCGTATATTTAGATTGAAATTTTTTAAAATAATAATATTTTATCACCATATATGTCTAATTTATATATGTCTTATTTCATGCAGATGCATCTGCACAACGGGGCTCTTCGCTCCGTCGTAGGCATAGTTCAGGTGGATCTGTGGTGAACCCTCACAGCGGGGGTCATCAGAGGACTGGTAAGTATACCACTGTGCATGATGTACTCTTTGTTGTCAGTTACATAAAATTAAATTCTTTCACATGTGTATATTTAATCATTAACTTGTATACATTTATATTTTCACTGTAGGTGCTCCACTTAGGCGTCCTGCGACGCCACACGCCTCTGCTGGGGAGCCCAGTGGCAGCCACTCTGGCAGCCATTCACTGGGCGATATCGATGATGAGGTTACTGCTGCTGTCGGTGGGGAGGCTCCCCCCGAAGGTATATTAAATGCACTTTTTTTCTTTCAGTTGTCAGTACCTTTAATTTTTATTGATTTCAAATTCAGCTACAGTTAATATATGTATTTTGACTGACATTTATGTTTTCATCCAATTTTCAGGCCACATAGATGTTGACCAGGGCGTTGACCCTTCTCGGGCAGCAACCTGGGATGATGAGGTCGACCACATCACATTGCGAGACATTGAGGCGCAACATGAGCGTTTGCAGGATAGCATTTGTTCCATTGCACCCATCTCTCCCACATCAGCTTCGATGTGGATCATGTACGAAGCAATGAACGATCTGCTGAAGATCTACAAAGCCATCGGACCATTGGGTTCCCTTTGGGCAGTGGCATGCTAGACTAGAAGGGCCAGGGTGATGGGGCCTAATAAATGGCCTGCAGTGAAAGAGGCCACTAGAGGCCATGATGTGAAGGGAACACTCTTTGATATCCCTCCTAACCGCAGTGCTGGTCAACCGCTTAGACTCAAGGAGTTTAAGCTAGAGGCTGCAGCGCCTTATGTTTATGACAGATTCATTGGAGCGTGGGGCATGTTTCCCCACCACCACCAGGTCCCAGTGTACTTTGCAAAACATATATATGCAGAGTTTGTCCTGCATATGCATCCAGATTACACCAGCACACCCTCAAACTTCTATGGTGCTGGTGGGGGACGTAGTGCAGTGCGTCCCGGGGCTAGGAGAGACCCTGCAGCTCAGCAGGAGCCACAACGTTTGGTAGGAATCCCTAGCAGGACCTTGCTTAGGATAGAGGACGTCGTTGATCAGTCCCAGTTAGCGACTGAGGAGCGGAGTTCACTGGCACAGGCCACATAGATGGCACTTCATGGTACCTTGATGGTTGTCCAGGCAGAGAGAGCCAGACCACCCACCGCACCTACAGATCCCGAGCTAAAGTGGGTGGACGATGATTTAATCCACCTTCTTGATCCCCAGACACTAGCGGAGTATGCTATCACAGCCCGTGATGCATATTTTCGACTGCAGCAGAGATGCAGGCCTCGACCGATGGGACAGGTATATCTTTATACAATTACGTATTCATTTGAATGTTTTAATATCAAATTGTATGTCTTCATTTGATTGTCTTGATTGTAATGTATCCTCAAATAAATCATATTTTGAACTAATACATTTCTTTGTGTTATATCTCCATGTAGGAGTCCACTTTCATGGAGGTCCTTTTTGCCAGCGACATATCTATTGGAGGTCCTGCCCAAGTTTCGACAGGGATCGTCGATGAGGTATGTGTTAACATTCATCCTTAATTTGAATTTCATAATCAGTCAATTGTTGTACGCGTAATACTAAATGGTTTGTTCTAACTTTCGTCATTTATCTTGTTCAGATTCTAAAGGATAAAGGCAAGGGTCCCGCACTGAATTGTACATAGTCTCGCCCGTCTCCTACTCACGGCACACCAGTCGACGAGGTAAGTTATTTATGTTTGAATTGTTTGCACATTTATCATCACATTATAATTTACATGGTCAAATTGTAATTCTCAAGTTCAAATTGTAATTAATTAATATAACTAAATTTTCATGTCATGGAAACAGTCACAGATACATACAGCCGCAGATGAGATACATACAGCTGCAGAAGAGGGTGTTCGAGCTGTCCTGATGTTTACATATGAGTGGGATGCTGCTCACCAGCCGGTTGCTGGTGAAGCCCCATCTAGGCAGGCAGGTGACAGCATCCCAGATCTGACACTCAACTCCACCGAGGTGAGTTCATAGATTTATGTTTCATATATATATTTAATTTTGTCACCTTGTACATGTAATTTAAATATGTGGGATGTAACTGACTTGCAGAGTTCACGCTTTTAACTTCTGCAGTTGTCAGACCTGGACTTTCTTCTTCGTCAGGCAGATGAGGAAGGCCAGGGGCATGCTGCAGTTGATCGTAGTGATCGTGATGATTTATCTTTGGATGGTTGGCCTAGGGGTCTCCCTTAGACTTTGTCATTTGTGGACTTTATTATTGTGGACTATATGATTATCGATATATATATGTTGTTATCTATGGATTGTTTTTTGAGCATGATGGATTGTTAAATGTTTAAATAATTATTTGCAATTATAGTTTAAAGTTTAAAATTTATAGTTAGAAAATGTTAGAAAATTACAACTCTACAATTACTAATCTCATTTGCAAAATAAAGGACAAGAATTTACAATCTATTTACAAGAGTATGAAACATGTAGGGTATTCGAATTTATTTCGATATTCTACATTTTGTTGTGTAATTAAGTAATATATGTTGGGATCATGGATTTGTATAGTTTGGACTTTCCTTATTTTGGTTGTTTTTATTAGGAGGTATGATGCAAATGTCTCTTATATGGTTTGTATAGATATGGAATTTTCTAAATGCTATGTTGATAGTATTATTTATGGATTATGTATGGGTGCATTGAATCAACAACAAATAATGTATATCTTTCCCTCTAAAATCATAGATTTCACTAAAGGTTTAAAATAGTTTGGATTCTCTCTAAAATTTAATGGATATGGCAATGGCTAGTCAGAAAAAAAGAGGCATGAATCAATGATAATAGATCTTATCAAATTGATTTAGATTGACTTTAGATCTTATCAAATTAATAATTCTTGATAGAGGAAATTTAAAGAAAATTTTGAAGAGTCAGTAGATATTGGAGGGTGAGGTGGATAGTAATTATTTGTTATTAGGGAAAATATATACCAATCCTTACAGTAGCTTGTGAGATTAGAGAACTTGTAAGTGTAATTAAAAAATATATAACTTGTATATGTATATACTAGCAAATATCCATCTAAGCTTTGTCTTTATGAAGTGTTGATAGGGATCAAATCCATTGAGATGCAAACAATTCCTCAAGTTTATGACTCTAAAGATGTTTGCACCTAAGAGATTTGATTCCTTTGCATGCTTGATAGAGACACAATTAAGAGGGATCCAAGGAGGTTAATTTGTACTTATTAGAAAACTAATATCTAACTCATTTTTTTATCAACTTGAGTGGGATCCATGGATGTTAATTTGTACTTATTAGAAAACTAATATCTAACTCATTGTTTTATTATCAACTTGAGTGGACGTGACCTTCAAGAAAATGTGTTTCCTTCTAGGAGGTCATAGGCTCAAATCGGAGAGGGAGTAGAGTATGTATACCTCATATGGAAAATAGTTACAATTTACTCAATTATTGATTAAATTCTAGTTATTACATAACTAATATCTGACTCATTGTTCCTTTATTAACTTAACAACACATAATCCAATATAGGACTCTGAAATAAAAAAGTAGTGTTGTAACTATTTAAAAAATATTTCTTTAATATCTAAAGTGACTTTGACTTTATAAATAGATAAATAACTTCATCATGGATGAAAGAGACTTGACAATGGTTGAATATCTATTTAAAATAATTGGGGACAAGAGTAAGATAATATAAGGATGGAGCATTGTTAGAATATAATCCGTCAGGATTATTGTAAATAAATAATTAAATAGGAATTTGAATAGTTTCCCGGGAAGGTGAAAAGGATGGTTCTCAACCGCCTCATTGTAATCTATAAATTAATGTTTTAGTCGTGAATAGAACATTGAATAGGGAGTTATTACCAACAAGTGGTATCAGAGCAGGGCTGTCTACCATAAATCCTGGCTGCCATTCTGATCGCCAGTCCATTGCCAGACTGCTCCATCAGTCTGCCAGTGGAGTCACATGCAATGTATGCGTTACTCCATTTTCCTGAGTTTATTCTCTGCGTGCATGCATTACCTAACCCTAATCCTGAGTTATTCTTCTGCTTCATTTTCATCCTGATGGACGCCCTCTGCGTGATATTTGGTGCGTTGAAAACTCTGGAGTGTAACCCTAATTTGTAATCAAGCTCTCTCTTCCTCCAGTTTTGTGCTGCGTGGTGATACCTCTCCTCCATCATTACCTGTCTGGAAGACCCTCCACCGAAGTCGAATATCAATATGTTCTTCTAGCTCGCGCTTCCCTCCTTGTCCAGACCGTAGACATTGGCGACCACAGTGGGAGCTGCCTACGTTTTGAAGAAGCTCGTATATCATTTTAATGCTGCTTGTTTTGCTGGTGATTGAAATGCCTTCTGAATAACATAATGTGCGGCTTAGACTGGTGAATAGCATAGTGCTCCCACCCACGATACTGCTGGACCCCGATACCTCGCCATTCATTGTCAGTGAATATCAGCTGCCATTGTCATAAACCCTAGTCTACATCACACTCTTATTTCCGCTGGTTTTCTTATGCGACCTCCATCTTATATTATTCCTGTAGCTGTTATCCATGAGTCAATTACTGTTTTAAACATGCCCTCGACATAAGACTCCTTTGACATATCCCCTCCATATTGAAGCTGCTGGTGGCTCGGCCCGTATTTATGGACCGAGCTTAGTTCACAAGAACCTTACAGCCTGGAAGAAACACAGTGATATTGACAGCGATCGTAAGGTGGAGGAAACACGAAGGGAAGGGCATTGGTATTGGCATAGAGAGTACCCCAAGGTTAGCTGGTGAGCAGGGGGAACAAGCCTGTTAATCACCGCGTTATTTGCTGCGTGGAGCATCGTGTTTTGTGCTGAAATTTGTGGTGAGGAGAGACTGCTCATGGAGAGACAGTCACGTTGAAGACTGCATTGGAGCTGCTTGTTGGTGGCCTATGCAATCATTTAGCTGCGTGGAGACTGCTGGCTGCCCGAAGAACTGCGTTGAAGACCTACGTTGTGAAGACCTACGTAGTATCTGCGTGGAGAGTGAATCAGTTCGTGACCTGCATTGAAGACTGGTGAATCAGTTCGTGGAAGCCTGCGTGTTGGAGACTTATATATTGAATGCATTGTACTTCCAGCAGAAGGGCTTGCGTTGAACTATCAACTGTTCCACACCACATTCAATCCCTTTGGAAGTTGCAAAATTCCTCTAGACAGCGTGGAGACCTGCGTGGAGACTGCCTGGTGCGGTGGTGAGGAGAGACTACTGCCTACGTGGGGAGACTGCTAACTGATATTTGCTGCTTGATGAGAGCTTGCGTGAATGAAGAGAGCCTGGGAGAATAAAGAGAGCCTGGTATTTTGAACTGCTGATATACTACTGATATTCTTCTCCTTTAGTGCGTTGAAGACTAAACTGTGCATGGATTTGGTCGCTGTTCTCTGCGCCGTCATTTAGTTTTTTTTGACCTAATTTCTATGCATGGAGTTTAAGTGAAAAATCTGCAAATATTTTCATTTGCATTGTTTTAAAGAGGCCCATGACCTAGCTTCTGTATTGAAACTTTGATATAGATGTAAATACTAGTGCCTTCTCTCATATGCGTGAAGGATGATGGGTAGAATGGGCCCATGGATGCTGTAAATTTGAATTAAAGTGCCTAAAACCCTAGTTTTTCCCTAGTTCCAAACTGATATAATGAAAACTGATATAATGTATGCTGCTGATATAATGTATTCTACCAGACTGATATAATGCATGCTGCGATTTGAGACTATGTAATGGATGCTCAGATTTGAGATATTCTTATGTGATTTATATCATATATTGAAGACTGCATAATACCTATCAACATATCTGCGACCAAGTTGAAGAGCTGCCTGAGTAGAGCTGCGTGGAGCTGAATGTGAAGATTGTTGCTGTGATCTAGAGAATTGCTGATGATAATTGCTGCTGCTAATCACTTGATTTTGCAGGGTATATAGTCTGGTGCTTGATTTTTTGTGCACTTATATCATTTGCACACTAATATATTAGCTTCCAGTGCCTCCACACATTGTATAAAAATGAGCTGTTGTATATTTGAAGCTAGTGATTGATATATTGCATATTGAAGAAGCTTGTGTATGCTCACCTGAAGCTTGCATTGTATTCACCTTGGCAGAGACTGTAGACCTGCAAGGTTATTGTTTTCCTATATCTCTTTGTCATATCAAATTTATTATTGTAAATTACACTAACAGTTGTAAAGATGAACTCTTTGGCATCTAGTATTGGTACTGCCCTTGCCGGCAAAGACCAATCCAGAGACCCTTCCAAGGGAGATTGCGACAAAGAGAGAGGCAGAAGAAGAAGAAATTTCAGAGGCAGAGGGGGCAGAAGCAAAAGATCAGATTTGCAGTGCAAGCATTGTGGAAAGACTGGGCACACATCAGATCAGTGTTGGGCTTCATGGGACTCCATCAAAGACAAGCACAACTAGAAGAAAGATGACCAAGATGCTAGTAAATTTTCTGCTCATTGTATTGTTGCACATTGTAATCTTGGATTTAATGAAATGACTTCTCTTTCATCTTACAAAGATTGTTGGCTGCTTGATAATGGTGCAACATCACATATGACATTTAGAAAAGATTGTTTTGAAGAACTGAATGAAACAATAGATGGCATAGTTTACTTTGCAGATAAGTCAAGTATTAAAC